>OZ030006.1:100633357-100925857 GCA_964023405.1 Apodemus agrarius | reverse complement strand
GAAATCATTAAAACTGATTTTTTTTTTTTCCAGACGGGGCCTCACTATGCAGGCCGGGCTAGCCCGGCTCAGGAGAGCTGAGATTGCGAGCATGTACTCTAACAATAGAGGGTTCGCTTTTTGTACGTTCGAGCTGGGGCTGTCTGTGTTACCCAGGCTCACTGCAGCCTCCTGAGCAGCTGGGACAACAGGTGCCCTTCGCCGCCCACTTGTAGCAATTAAGACTTTCTAAAGTGGAGTTGAGAAGGTTGCAAGAGGCCTGCGCTCAGACCTGCTAAAGGTTAAACCACAGAATGTTCCAATAGGGCTCGGGTAAACAATTGCAGTCAGTATCTGCTGGCCTCCAGCGTTCCTCAGCAGGAGTACCCTCAGTAACTAACCGGAAGGTTTGCAAATCAGGGTGTCTGCCCAGGCCAGGCTGCCTCCAACAACCACTCTGGAAAACCCCACTTAAAACCCAAGCCAAAGAAGCCCCTCCCTCTGCCGTAGGCACTGTTTTAGGGCACTCTGATTCAGTGTGTCCAAACCCCTCCTAGAAGAAGCTACTTCCTTCAGCTTCTGTGTTTTGTGGGGATTTGGTTTGGTTTGGTTTTTGAGATGGTTTTAGTATGTAGCTTTGGTGGCCAGGAGCTTCCTATGTAGATCAGCCTGGCCTCAAACGTAGAGATCCATCTTTTTAATTTTTTAAGAACTAGTGCTACATTTCAGAATGTATGTGTAAATTGGGTGTGGCGCCCCGTGTCTGTAAACCCAGGACTGGCAAGGTTGAGGCAGGAGGATTATCAGAAATTTAAGGCTAACTAAGATTACAAAACAAAATACTCCCTTAAACAACAGTAATTTTTTGTTTAATGTCTTGGAGAAGCAGAGTGTGTGCACGGCTATGTACATGCATATGGTGGAGGCTGTGCAAAGGGAAATGGGTGGAGATCAGGAAGGAAGAAGAGAACTTAATTCTGTGGGGAATTCCAGACATAGAGAACTATGAGACGAATTTCCACAGGCCCAAGGAACGAAGTCGTTAAGCCAAAATGGGTGCTGGGGGGCTGGGCGTGGAGAGGACCGAAAAGGCTGCCTCTGCCTCGGGAAGGTGGGCGGACACCAGGATCGCCTGCGTGGGGAGGCTGGCTTGAACCTGCAGGCGAGGTGCACTTGCTCGCATGTGTTTGGGGAATACACCGAGCACTCTCTGAACGAAGGATGGGGCCAGAAAGGCGAGTTTGGAAATGGATGCATGCAGAGACGAGGCCGTGCTGGCGCCCACTGGGAGCTGGAGCTGGTGGGAAGAGAAGAATAAACGTTATACAATGACCCAGAAGGAGTGACGCTCTGGAGCTATGGTGTGGTCCCGGCAAGGTGAAAGTCACAGGACTACAACAAGCCCTTGCTTTTATGCTTGCTTCATTTTGCTGTTGTAGGTTGGCTCACACGGTAGCCCAGGCTAGCTCTCTGGTCCCCCACCCTCCAATTCTGGCTTTACAGGCATGGGTCACCATGCCTGGCACCAGCTTCCTTGTTCTTGGGTTGTTTAATTTTTTTTTCCCCAAGACAGTTTTATTTCTAAATGTCAAGCAAAAAAAACAAGGCTATCCCACAAAGCGGCACAACAGAAGAAGCCCGTGAAGTACCCAAGCAGCTGAATGCCACAGCGCCACCACGGTTCTCCTGAACTCAAGGCCTTCCTTCACGGCGTCGGGGGCTGAGGGCTTGTCATCCGAAGGAGACTCTGCTTCCAGGTTCTCCCCAACATCTAGACTGGAGCAACTGTTTGGCTGAAATCAAGAGACAAGACCCTCTCACTCGTTAGCCCAGTGTAGCCTGGAACTCACCAAATAGCCCAGGCTGGCCTCCAACTCAAAGTGATTTGTTCCCTGTGTTGATCGATTGGCAGAATTAAAAGCACCAACCATTACTTTCAAGTTCTCTTTGTTCATTTTAGAGACAGGTCCTGACGCGTAACCCGGCCAGCCTGAAACCAGAGCCTCTTCAGACCCTGTCCTCCTCACTCCTTCTCTCTCTCTCTTTTTTTTACTTGTATTTTTTCTCATTTGCTTTTGTTTTGTTTTGTTTTGTTTTGTTTTGTTTTGTTTTGTTTTGTTTTGTTTTGTGGTAGATTCTGGCTCTAGCTATATAGCTGTGGCTGGCCGTGAACTCCTGATCATTTTGCCTCTGCTTCCCAAGACTAAGAGTATGGGTGTGTAGTGCTATGCCTGACTTTTTGTTTGTTTGTTTGGTTTTTGGTTTTTTTGAGACAGGGTTTCTCTGTGTAGCCCTGACTGTCCTGGAACTCACTCTGTAGACCAGGCTGGCCTCGAACTCAAAAATCCGCCTGCCTCTGCCTCCCAAGTGCTGGGATTAAAGGCATACGCCACCACCACCCAACTTTTTTGTTTTATTGTCATTTTTCTTTTTGAGACTCTGTTAGCCAAAGCTGACCTCAAGTTCACTGTGTAGCCCAGGCTGGCTCCTGCTTGGCTCGAGATGAGATTTCAAGAGTGAGCCATATGCCTGCATAAAACATGGTTTTGCAAGTAGCCTTCACCCTCATTCCTGTTTGCAGAACCAGAAACTGAAAGCTCCAAAGAGAAACTTGCCCAGGGCTCCCCATTCGTTAGATACTGAGACCGCCCTTAGAACGCCGCCCGCCATGGTTTACAGCCGACCCCCGGCTCCTTACAAAGTTACTGTGACTCAAGGGTGAGTTCCCACTCCCAAGTGTGGCGCTGTGAGCCTGTGATCCCAGCGCCAGTGTGCTGGGGACAGCAGGATTGTTCTCAGCTATGCAGTGAACTCCAGGCCAGTCTGGGCTACATGAGACCTTGTCTCAAGGGGGGAAAAATCACACTTTTTTAACAACCCAGGCTTAGAAAGGCTACTGAGCTTTTCATTTCTTCTGAAGTTCTAGAAACAAAAACCTCACAGAAAAACAATCTGACTGGGTCACGTCCAGGCCAGAGTCTGTAGAGCTCAGCCCTTACAAAGAAAGGAAGGGAGGAAATGGGGAAGGGAAGAAGGAAAGAGGAGAGGGAGAAAAGGGGGAGGGAGGGAGGGAGAGGGAAGGAGGAGGGAGAGAAGGGGGAAAGGAACAGTTGGGCATTTTGGCTCACACCTGTGAGCCCCAAATTTAGAATCTGATCATTGTGAGTTTGAGCCAGCCTGGACTACATATCATGTTCCAGGCCACCTGAGCTACATTATGAGATTCTGTCTTAAAAAATAAAATAAAATAAAATAAAATAAAATAAAATAAAATAAAATAAAATAAAATAAATAAAATAAAATAAAATAAAATAAAATAAAATAAAATAAAATAAAAATAAAAACCCAGCCCGGTGGTGGTGGTGCACGCCTGTAATCCCAGCATTTGGGAGGCAGAGGCAGGCAGATTTCTGAGTTCGAGGCCAGCCTGGTCTACAGAGTGAGTTCCAGGACAGCCAGGGCCACACAGAGAAACCCTGTCTTGAAAAAAAACCAAAAAATAAAATAAAATAAATAAATAAATAAACCCAAAGAAAAGGTGGATGGAGAGGTTGCTCGGCAGCTGAGAGCACAAACTGCCTTTGCAGACGAACCTCAGTTTGGTTGTCCACACCCATGTCAGGTGGCTCACAACAGTCCCAGGATTCCAACACCTTGAAGTCCTTAAAAATAACAGAAATGAGCCGGGCGTAGTGGCGCATGCCTGTAATCCCAGCACTTGGGAGGCAGAGGCGGGTGGATTTCTGAGTTCGAGGCTAGCCTGGTCTACAGAGTGAGTTCCAGGACAGCCAGGGCTATACAGGGAGACCCTGTCTCGAAAAACCAAAAAAAAAAAAAAAAAAAAAAACCAGAAATGAGACTGGGGCTATGGTGCCACAGCACAAACCCCTGGGTTCAAACCAAAGACCAAAGAGTGAAGTCTTTATTAGTTGTGTAGTTTACATTTTTTTTAAGATTTGTTTATTTATTATATATCTATCTTCAGACATTGGAAGAGAGCGTCAGATATCTTTACAAATGGTTGTGAGCCACCATGTGGTTGCTGGGATTTGAACTCATGACCTTTGGAATTGCAGTCGGTACTCTTACCTGCTGAGCCATCTCTCCAGCCCTCTAGTTTACATTTTTCTAGCAGTCAAACTAAAATCTTAAGAGAGGCTGGAGGCGTGGTATAGCTCAGACAGTAGAGGGCCCACCTAGCACTGCAGGAAGCATTAGACTCTAACCGTAGCACCACGTGAAAGAAAATGTGGCTGTTGGTTGACTGACTGACTGACTGACTGACTGACTGACTGACTGGAGACACAGTCTGGCTTTGTAGCCCAAGGTAGCCTTGAATTTGTGATTGCCCCAGCCTCAGATTTCTGAGTTCTGGAGCAGCACACAAGGCTCTAAAACATTCATGATATTAAGAAAGCAGCACTCCTCTTTTCACACTAAGTTACTTTAGTCTCAGCCCCTGTTCTCACTAGCCACACTGGGAGAGCTTGGCGGCCACGCGTAGTCAGCGTTGAGGAAGGTCTCGGACAGAACCCAGGGCTCTGGACATGCTAGGCAAACACTGTCGCTACTGAGAGAGCCTTCGATTTTGTTTGTTTGCTTGAGAGGGTCTTTCTACATAGTCCTGCCTATAGACCAGCTGGCCTGGAACTCACAGAGATCCCCCTGCCTCTGCCTCCCAAGGGATTAAAGGCATTGTCAAAACAACTGACCCAGGCAGGTTCTGTCTTATAAACCTCCTTGTGGTTTAGGATGAACCTTTTAAAATACAGAGGATTTTTTTGTTTGTTTGTTTGGTTTTTTTTTTTCGGAGACAGGGTTTCTCTGTGTAGTCCTGGCTGTCCTGGAACTCACTCTGTAGTCCAGGCTGTCCTTGAACTCAGAAATCCGCCAGCCTCTGCCTCCCAAGTGCTGGGATTACAGGCATGCGCCACCATGCCCAGCTAGTATTTTTATTTTTATTTAATTTTTTTAGATTTATTTATTTATTATATGTGAACACACTGTAGCTTCTTCAGACACTCTAGAAGAGGGCATCAGATCTCACTACAGATGGTTGTGAGCCACCATGTGGTTGCCGGGAATTGAACGCAGGATCTTTGGCAGAGCAGTCAGTGCTCTTAACCGCTGAGCCGTCTCTCTAGCTCCCAGAGTATTCTTTTAAAACATGTTTAATTTAATTTTTCTTATTAGTTTTTGGACCAAGTCTCACCACATAACACTGGCTGGCCTGGGACTGAATAAGTAAACTGGGCTAGCCTCAGACTCACAGAGATCTACCTGCCTACTACAATTTTATTTATTTATTTATTTATTTATTTATTTATTTGGTTTTTCGAGACAGGGTTTCTCTGTGTAGTCCTGGCTGTCCTGGAACTCACTCTGTAGACCAGGCTGGCCTCAAACTCAGAAATCTGCCTGCCTCTGCCTCCCAAGTGCTGGGATTACAGGGGTGCGCCACCACGCCCAGCCTACTATTATTTTTTTAACTATGTATGTCTGTGTTTGTGTGTATGAATGCAGGGTCTGCTGGAGCCAGAAGAGGGCGTCAGCTCCCCTGGAGCTAGAGTTCCAGGTAATAAGTTGCCTGACCCGGGTGCTGGGAATCAAATTTGGGTCCTCAGGAAGAACAATACATGCTTTTAAGCAATGGGCCATCTCTCCAGGACCCGGTTCTTTCTTTGTGACCACTTGAGCCCTGCCACTTGATCAGCAGGATGGTTGGGTAAGGACCTCATTTAGAACTGACCTTCTCAAGGCCTGAGATCAAGTGTAGTACAACAGATATTCTCTCGTGATCTCATTCCTGTTTATTCTAGATTTTTCTTCTGCTTTATAGGAAAGGAAAGGGGTTGTGCAGTTTTAAGGTGTTACTGGGGGGCAGAGAGAGAGAGCTCATCAGCTAGAACATGTGCTACTCTTGCATAGACGGGTCTAGCTCCCAGTACCCACATCAGGCAGCTTACAACTACCTGTAACTCACCAGAGAACGGAACTGCTCTGCCCTCAGGCACACACACACACACACACACACACACACACACACACACACACACACACACATAACTAAAAATAATAAGATAAGTTTCTTTTTAAAGATTTTTTTTTTTAAAGTGTGCCGGGTGGTGGTGGCACTCGCCTTTAATCTCAGCACTTGGGAGGCAGAGGCAGGCGGATTTCTGAGTTCGAGGCCAGCCTGGGCTACAGAGTGAGTTCCAGGACAGCCAAGGCTGCATAGAGAAACCCTGTCTCAGAAAAAACAAAAACAAAAACAAAAACAAAAAAACAAAAAACAAAACAACAACAACAAAAAAGTGTTACTAGGTGCTTTAATTTGCTTCAGTAAAACCAAGCTGCAGTGCTTATAGAAATGACTGGTCCCTGAGCCCCTGAGCATGCGCAAGGGAAAATACAAAAGTGTCCCAAAATGATTCCGGGATTCTAAATTTATTATAGCCAAAAAAACAAAAAACAAACAAAGACGTATGTGTTGAGGAGCTGAGACTTCCTCCTTGACAGTGTTGTGTATTCTGGGGTGGGAAGGAATGTCTGTTCTCTTGGTGCCCTGTTATTGTTCTGTTTTGACAAACTCCATCCGGAGAAGAGCAGATTTTCTCTGGCGGAGGGCCACACGTGGTGGAAAAACCCTTTACTCTTAGGCCCCCTCCTAATCCATGTGACAACTGAGCAGGGTCACCAACCCCCACGGTGACCTTTGGAAGGAAATGTAGGGCTGCCGAACTCCAGAAGTCAAGGAGGGGCTGGTGAGTGAGCCATTTCCCCCGACTGTCTCCTGTACGGAGGATAAGGAGCCCTGCCCCTGCTGTTCGCACTGCACTCCTCCCACTGCCGGAGGTCAGCCTCAGCTCGGAGAACCCTAGGAGGACGACAAAGATTCCCCCAGGGCCAATTTGGAACTTTCCTGGAGATTTTAAAGACTTTAAGTGTGTGTGTGTGCGCGTGTGTGTGCGCACATGTATGTTCACATACCCACAGAGGCCAGAAGAGGGCATCCGGACCACCCCCCACCCCAGCTGCAGATACAGGTGTTTGGGCGCAGCCCAGTGTGGGCGCAGGGACCTGACCTTGGGTCACTGCAAAAGCCGCGGGCGATCTCAGGTGCTGAGCCATCATCTCTCCAGCCCCGTTTTCTCTGGGCTTTAGTGCTCTCTTCTCATCTAGGATGGCCCTTGGGGACAAAGGTTGCCCAGCAAGGTCTTTTCACCTGTACATTCGTTTCCATCTAAATACGACTAATTTTAAGTCCCTGAAAACTAGAGTTACTCCTTTGAAGCGTAAAAAGAAGTTCTGAAAACTTGGGAGGGTTGTGGATCCTTCTTTTCTCCTTCTTGACAACTTAGACGCTTTCCCCTCCCCCACTCCCCTGGCCTGTTGCTTAGGCTTTGGTTTGGGAGGAGACTTAGGAGGACGGCCGCCCTCTGCGGCCGCCTACCTGGGGAAACCTGCAGTTCCGTGTCGCCGGAGCCGGAGAGGCTGGAGTCGCGGGATGGGCAGGAGGCGGGCAGAAAGTTGGAGTAAGCAGGAAGTGAAGCCGGGGCTGCCTTGGGTGGAAACAGACTAAGCGAAGTTCTGCTTTGAGAGGCCCAAGAGCTCCGAGACATGGTGAGTGACATGGGGACCAGGAAAAGAGAGATTTAGAGGAGCTGCTAGAGGGGGGTCGGGCCTGGGGGGTCGCTTGGGTCGAGAAAGGTGAGTTGGCGGCAGTCAGAGGCTGGCCGGGTTGGGCCAGCGCCGCCTCTGTTCTCCTTACTTTCGATAACTCGTCCACAAATAGCTCGGCACTCCGGGCCAGGGGTGCCTGACACTTCTCCACCTCCTTCCTCCCGTGACCTCGGTGCTGGATCGGATCAGGGTTTCGGTGGGGGCTGGGGGGACCCAAATTCCAAGCCGAGCTGCTGCGCCGCGCCCTCCCCCTCCTCCGCCTCCTCCAGCTGGGCCTGAGCCCGGTGTTGTGACATTACCGGGCCACAAGCGCGCCTGTTCTTTGGGGCTCAGATTCCAGCTCAGCGGGCTGGAGTTCTCCCCCTTACTCTCGCACTGGATCTATGCAGACACCCAGAGGATCTGCCTGGCCACCCAAAGCACCACCCTTCTCTAGAAACCTTAGCAGCAGTGCCAAGGGCCAGATGGCGGTGCTCCCTGATAATCTAGCTTCAGCCCACACCCATGGCCAGCCGGTACCTGAGGACCCCCGCCCTCCGGGTCTCTAAGGGAGGAGTCGGTCCTTTTCCCTCCTTGTTCAAAAGCCTTATCTCGAGGCCTCCTGGATGGAGAGACCGCAGCAGGAAGGACTTTTATTAATATCTACATAAAGCAGGCGGCGGTGTGTGGCCTACCAGGCGCTAAATTGTGGGGAAAGGAGAAGTGTGCGGTCCAACGGCACATGATGCCTTCTGGGGGCCACGTCCACTGAACCCTGAACCGGTGCTCCGCTGCCCCGCAGGCTGGAACCAGAACTCACCAACAGCTGTCTGGAGAGGCACTTGGGTTGGGCCAGGCAAGGGTGCCCTGTTAGTCAGCTCTCAAAGTTTTAGAGAGAACCCGCTAGGATTGGGACGAGGGAGGCTACAGGGACCACTTAATAGTACTGGGCTGTGCTCAGCTGAGGAAAACAGAAATGCCAGCTGTGTTTTCTCCTTGACCCTCTTTGTGGAGTCAAAGCAGGGCCCGCTGTGTGCTGTTTTTTTTCCTCGTCACAGTCAAGATCCCCGAAAGAAGGTGGATGGCAGTCCAGAGTCAAGTCTCATCTTCTGAGACTTAAAAAATGCCCTTCCATGGCAGCCCAGATGGGTGGGCAGGTGTAAGTGTTTACAGAGCGAGCCTGCCTGCCTGCCTGCCTGAGCACAGCAGCCCCCTCACTCCTGGCCACCCAACCCGAGGAGACCATCCACTTGAGAGTTGTCCTCTAACCCCTACATGTGCGCGCGCGCGCGCACACACACACACACACACACACACACACACACTTATGCCAGACTAAGGATGTGGTTCAGTTGATAGTGTTTGCCTGGCAAGCGTGAAGCATCTCATAAAACAGGGGTGACGGTACCCACCTGTAATCTCAGCACCTGGTAAGTAGGGCCAGGAGGATCAGAAAAATAGATGTCCAGGGGCATCCTCTGCCCTGAGGCCTGCCTAGGCTATATGAGACCCTGTCTCAGATAAAGAAGTAAATGGGGAAGTCTGGGGAGGTGACTCGGTCGGTGGGCAGAGTGCTCGCCACAGAAGCATGGAGATTTGAGTTGGGCCCCTAGACCCATTTAGAAGAATCAAAATTTCAGTCGAGGTGTCCCAAGCAGACGCTCCGGTGCGGTGGCTCCCAGCACTAGGAGGGCGGAGAAGACTCATCCCTGGGGCTTTCTGTCCTCTCTAACCTCAGAGCCCCAGGCCAATAGGAGACCCAGCCTCTGGGGGAAAAAAAAACACCAAGAGAGTGGCTCCTGAGGAGACACCTGACCACCCGAGGCTGATCTGGGATACACACACGTGCTTGCGTCCATGTGAACATGTACGTAGAACATTCTCCCGGTAAACAGGTCAGGCATTAGAAATGGCTAAAATCTACTTCAGGTCTTCCAGTCTCCTCTGGCCTCTTAGCTCCTCTGCTGCCGGGCCTAATTAGCCCCTGTATTGACATCCAGGAGGAGGGCAGTGGGAGTGCCGGAAATGACCGGGTCAGGAACCTGCAGAGCGAGGTGGAGGGGGTCAAGAATATTATGACCCAGAATGTGGAGCGGATCTTGGCCCGAGGGGAAAACCTGGACCACCTCCGAAACAAGACCGAGGACTTGGAAGCCACGGTGAGATTGGGAGACAACGGGGAGTGGGGGGAGCGATCGTGGCGGGGGAGAAGTTTGGGGGGGGGGAGGCGACGCGAGCAGAAGGACCGCAGACTATCGTGTCTACTGCCCTTTGCCTATGCAGGAGACTGTTGAGTTCCCGCCTCTGGCTCCTTGCTACTCTGCTGGTTGGTAGAGAGCCCAGTGAGTGGCTCATTTTGGGCTTGGGTGAGGGTCCACCCACAGAGCCATTTCTGAGACAATTCAGTCAACTGCTACATTCCTGCCTAAGCTTCACTGGGGTATGAAACTGATTTCTCTTTTAACGCTTGCCCTTGGCAATCATTTGGAGTTGATGTCCCCAAGGCAAAATTATGACTTCAGGTGACCCTTGGCCTTTCAGCATTTTTCAGGTGTTATTAGGCTGGAAGTTGGGGGTGGGGGGTGGGATAGGGGTGGGGGTGGGGGGGACATCTTGCTGAGACAGCTCTAGAACACAGCTGGGAAGAGCGATGAAATTCTTCGATCCCAGGATCCCTGTCCGCTCCACATCTTGCTTAGACCTTCTCCTCTTCCGCAGCCATGGGCTGAGGCCAGACTGCTCGGGGTGGAAGAAAGTCCAACATACACCGAGGCGGGGGCCTCAGTGTTCACTTGCTGTGGAGTACACTGGCTTTCTGGGGCCAGTGTGCAATCTTGGAATCTAGTGCCTCCTTCTGCAGCACAGGCTGGGCACAGGGAGACGTAGTGTCTGTAAGTTATCTTGGAGGAGCAGGAGAGGAGGCTTTTTTTTTTTTTTTTAATTATTTTAAGCTTCTGTAGTGCTTTGGCTCTTCCTCTGGCTTCTACAGAACCTAGAAGACAAAGTACCGTGGAACCGGAAGATTTGTCCATCTGCAGCACATTTCTGTATCCCTTAGTCTGTGGGTCTGTGCACCAAAGTCCAGATTTCTCGGCTAGGCAAACACACTGATTATAAGCACATGTATGTAAAAGACCCCTCAGCGCGCAGGGTAGTGCAGGGGCAAGGAAAAGAAGGGAAACTGGACATGAGCCTCAGGTCATAGAACCAGAATTCACGAAGCCCTGGGTTCAGTCCCTGGCCTTATAGAAACAAGGTGTGGTGGCACATGCCTATAATCTCAGCTCTTCGAAAGAAGAGGCGAGAGGATCAGAAGTTCAAAGCCAGACCCTTGAAATGACTCAAAGGTAAACAACATGGTGCCAAGCTTAAGGATTTGAGTTCCAGTTGTGGGGTTCACATGGCTGGTAGGAGAGACTTGATTCCTACAAAATGACCTCTGACCTCCACTGTGGCTTGTGCGCGCCACACACATACACAAACAAACAAATAATTAAAAATAATCTTTAAAAGTTCAAGGTCACACTTTTCTAGGAGGAGTGGAGGCCAGTCTTTGCCGTGTGAGATCCTGACTAGAAAGATAGAAAAAGAAAAGGAAGGGACCTTGCCGTGCTCAGAGGGAAGTTTTATGAGCTCAAGAATTCTAAACCAGAACTTGGCTTACAGATTGTTGTGGAAAGGCATTTGTGAAGGAGCCAGAGATAAACAGCTCTCTGAAATTCCTGGCCAGCCAGGGATACTTAGTGAGATCCTGTCTCAAAAGTAAAACAAACAGAAAACCAGAGACAGAGAGTTCAGGGGGTAAAGACTTTTGTCAGCGAGGCTGCTTACATGAGTTCAATTCCCCAGGAAAGAATTATTCACGTATTTATGTATTTATTTCAAAGTGGCTATACTTCAGATCCTTTTTTTTGTTTTGTTTCCTACTTCGATTTATAATGGAAACATCTACACTAGGGCGTGTGGGTATCCATCTGTACACTTAGCCTGAGGGAAGGAGCCACTGGGTCACTACTTTATCTTATCCCCAACAGTCTGAACACTTCAAGACAACATCCCAGAAGGTGGCCCGGAAGTTCTGGTGGAAAAATGTGAAGATGATTGTCATCATCTGTGTCATTGTCCTGATCATCGTCATCCTCATTATACTCTTTGCCACAGGCACCATCCCCACTTAAGAGTCCCTTTGCTCCCACCCTACTCTTCAGGGGTGACCCTCCCTAATGTGTGCCAAGAGGGGCCCTCTCCTGTCCTCCTCCACAGGAGCGCTGCTCAGTCCCTCTGAGGGCCTTCTGCTGCATCAGATGCCCCAGAAGCACCTTGATCCCCTGGGAGGAGACAGCTGGACTGTGGCTGCATCTCATGGTCCTGAGAGTGGGTTACAGAGACCCAGAGGACCTTGTTTGTGGCTGGGAAACTGCTGGTGGATGGTGGGCAATAAAGACCTCTTGGTATCCCCTAAGTGTGTGAGGCACTTTGCTCCTGTGTCCTTCTCACTTTGCCGTTCTGTTTCTTTCTTCCTGAGGATCCCCTCCAGACTGGTTTCTCCCAGTCTAGAACCAAGATAGTGCAAAGATAGAGAGCACAGGTTTAGAGAAGAAAGATGGCGGCTCAGAGGCTTCGGACACCTAGATTACAGATACCAATCACTATACCCAGCTAGAACCAACAACTCAGTCAGTCAGTCAGTCAGTCAGTCAGTTGCTCTGTCTGTCTGTCTTTAAAAGGACTTACTTTTATTTTTAAAAAAGTATGAGTGTGGGGCTGGAGAGATGGCTCAGAGATTGAGAGCACTGCTCTTCCAGAGGTCCTGAGTTCAATTCCCAGTAACCACATGGTGGCTCACAACCATCTGTGATGGGATCCTATGCCCTCTTCTGGGGTGTCTGAGGACAGCTACAGTGTACTCACATACATTAAAACATAAAATAAAGAAAAAGATTTTCAAAAAAAAGTATGAGTATGTGGATGCAGAGCCTGCAGAGGATGCTGGTTCCCGTGGAGTTGGAGTTATGAGCCCGACACGGGTGCTTGGGACCAAGCTGGGGTCCTCTGCAAGAACAGTGTGCACTCGCCCCCTTGCCCTTAGGTAAAAGCTTAAATCTGTTTATTATTAATTAAAATATAATTATACTGTGCTGCCTCTTCCCTCCCTCTCTCAAAACCCC
Source organism: Apodemus agrarius (assembly GCA_964023405.1). Lineage (NCBI taxonomy): Eukaryota > Metazoa > Chordata > Mammalia > Rodentia > Muridae > Apodemus > Apodemus agrarius. The sequence continues at coordinate 100,913,048 of OZ030006.1, read as the reverse complement.
TCAGCCCACCATCCTCCCTCACTCCCTCTCAAGTCCATAGCCCCTTTCCTTTCATTGTTATTGTTTTACACACACAGATGCACAATCTGCAGATTTTGTGTGTGGTATTGCTTGCATATAGATGATTACAGAGCTGACCACTTAGTATTGATAACCAATTAAGAATCTCATCTCTGGCCGGGCGGTGGTGGCGCACGCCTTTAATCCTTGGGAGGCAGAGGCAGGCGGATTTCTGAGTTCGAGGCCAGCCTGGTCTACAGAGTGAGTTCCAGGACAGCTAGGGCTACACAGAGAAACCCTGTCTCGGAAAAAAAACAAAAACAAAAACAAAAAAAAAGAATCTCATCTCTGGAGAGTGATTTCCTCCCCCTTCTGTGCTAGCATACCTGCTGATGTCCTTGCTTGGGTCTTGTCTAGGCAGCCATATGGTTGAACAGTTTGCCGTCTTCCCATCCCCCTCCCTCCGCCTTGTATAGATGTGTATGTGTACATGTGTGTTGGGGAATGCCGGGGCCTGTGTACCTACATGTGCATGTGTGTGGCGGCCAGAGGTCGATGCTGGATGTCTTTATCACTCTCCGTCTTGCTGCCTGGTGGACTCTGGTTTTTATTTCCTGACGTTTGAACCTAATGTCTATGAAATAAGCAGTCTGAACTGTTACAGCTCCAGCCCTCACCCTACTTTTTTTTTTGTTTGTTTGTTTGTTTGTTTTGTTTTTGTTTTTTTGAGACAGGGTTTCTCTGTGTAGCCCTGGCTGTCCTGGAACTCACTCTGTAGACCAGGCTGGCCTCGAACTCAGAAATCCGCCTGCCTCTGCCTCCCAAGTGCTGGGATTAAAGGCGTGTGCCACCACCGCCCGGCTTCACCCTACTTTTTGAAACAGAGTCACTCACTAAGCCTGGAACTCACCAGTTCACTTGGGATGGCTGGCTCATGGCCTCTAGGGTCCCTGTCTCCACAGTGCTGAGGTTACAGGAGCAAGCGTTAAACTTCTGCATCAGTACCGGGGATTTGAACTCAGGCCCCACGCTTGCACACCAAGCGCTTTCCCTACTGAGCCCTCTCTGGAGCCCTCCTGTGTTTCTTCACACCACACCGTGCATTGTCACAAGTCACCAGAACTAAGATTTCCTAGAGATCTTCCTCTAAGGAGAATTAAAACTCCAGAGCACTTTAGAGTAGGACGCAGGATTCAGAGTCCTCCTCGGACCCTGTCACGTCCCTTAACTATTCTCCTGGATAGGCTTGCAAAGGTACGACGATGGGCCATGCAAGACATGGTTCACGGCCTCTTGTCACCCCTGCCATGTCTCGTCTAGGACCTAGGTGGAACTCGGAGCCGGCGGCCGAGGGGAGTGGTCGGCTTACCCTCTGCTGGTTGGTGTGTGTGCTCTGTTGCCTTCTGTCTGCCCTTGCTCTTCTGGGCCTTGATAGACCAGCATCTCAGCTGTCCTGAGGGAGTGGGGGCGAGCATCTCTCCCCAGAGGCCCGTGGCTAGTCAGAGTCAATGTCACAGGACCAGGCGGACAGCACAATGAGCCTTCTGTCTTCTGGGCTCCTCCTTCCCACCAGGTTCTTCCTCACTGCTGGGCTTTCCGGGACCCAGTCTGCCTGGGTTTGGGGGACGGTTCTCAGTTCTCGGCGCAGGTTCTCGGCTTCCTCTGACCTGGGTTCCTACTCAACCTTTCCAGAATTAGAAACAACCTGTTGTTGGCAGGATGTGAGGAAAGGGATGGGTTGAGAGACAAAAACCTGGGACACTAAATAGAGGCCGGATTTTGGAATCATGCTCCTGATTCCACAGAGGGCAGGGAAAGTACCAAACAGCCCCTCTCCGTCTGCTTTGGCATGAGCAGGCCTACCCTCCCAACCCCCAGTCCGTTCTGAGGTAATGTGTCCAAGCATGGAAACCAGTGGTCTATCCTCACAGTGGCTCAACCCAGGGGAGAAAGCCCCTGGCGCTGTGGTTAGGAGAGGCCACATTTAGGATGTTAAGGGCAGCCTGGAAGGTGGAAGGTGGCTTTGGCTATTTCCCCACAGCAGCTCAGGAAGGCACACCGGCATCCACAGCACAGGAACAGGCCTGCAAGCTTCTCATCGAGAGTTAGAACAGAGAAAAGCCAGAGCCAGCACTTCCGGTAAGAGGCTGCTGTCATTTTACATTGGAGTGAAATTCATGCAACTTTTTTTTTTTTTTTTTTTACAAAGTCTTACTTTGTAGCTTTGTAGCCTTGTATAAGCTGTCCTGGAATTTACTGTATGACCCAGGCTGGTCCTCAACTCCAGTCAATCCTCCCGTCTCGTCTTCTTAAGTGTTAGGATCACAACCATAAGACACAGAGCCAGCTTAGTTTTCTGTTTTGTTTTGTTTTCTTTCGTTTTTTTTAGGCAGGCTCTGGTGAAGCAAGCGCTCACATTTATTACGTAGCAGGCCGGCTGTGAACCTTTGGTCCCTCTGCTGCCGGCTCTCCGGTGCCGCCGTTTCAGGCATCTTCCATCCACTCTGGTGTATATGATACTGGAGATCAAACCCGGGGCTTGGGGAAAACAGGCCAGCACATCCCGGCATCAACTTATGATTTAATTTTTCCCTTAAAACTTCAGTCTTTTAAAATTACTTATTCTTTAAACTATTTTATTTTATGTGTAAAGATGCTTTCCCTGCGTGTGTGACTGTGCACTACATGTGTGACAGGTGTCCGCGGAGGCTAGAGCTGGAGTTACAGCTGACCTCCAGTGAACTGGCTTGTAGGTGCTAACAATTAAATCCCTGTCCTCTGGAGGAGCACCCAGGGCTCTCACCTGCTGAGCCCTCTCTGCAGTCTCACGTTTTAGTCTTTGATTAAGCACAGAAAACAGCAGCGCTTCATGTATTCCCCCATGAGCCGTTTTGTGAAATTCAGAGCGCTGTGTAGCCTTTACAAGTCTTTAGATTTTCTGATTACACCTTTTGCACAGTTCTTTACAAACAACCTCATTTTAACCTTGAAGTTGGCCTGAGGCTGGGATAGGCCAGGGAGATTAAGGAAAGGACTTTTCGGTTCCCAGATCTGCAAGAAAAGCTGCGTAACCCTCGGCATCTCTCTTCTTCAAAACCCCCATCCTCCTCACCGGTTAAAGGACCACCCAGCACGGACAGCACCAGAAATCTAAGAGAAAGTGTGTGCTCTCAGGCTGGACAGCCCCGTTGGTCTTCCTTGCCCCAGCCTGCTCTCGACTCTCTCCTAAACTCACGCTGGGAAGCTCTTCAGACAGGCTGTGTAGTTCGTCTGTACTTTATTCTTGTACAAAAGAGATGGTCTCTGCTTGAGTAGCTCTTTGGAAGCTGGCTCACATCTCCTCCTTCGCCTCTTCTGCCTCTTGTTGGTTCAAATCTTGGCCTGGCTGCTGTGGTCACCTTTTATTTGGGGCCGAGGTCCATCTCAGCCGCTTTGGGGGCTCATCCATCCACACACCATTGAGACTTTTAACTCAGAGAAAGAAACCGTCTGCAACATTTTAGCATGTAAAAATCTTCCTCCCCCAATGCATGGAGATCAGAGGGCCAACCGCAAGAGTTGGTTCTTTCCACACTGTGAGTCCTAGGGAGGGAACTCTGATCATTAGGTTTGGCATCAAGTGCCTTGAGTCATCTCGCCAGCCCTATAAGTGTATAAATCAGAGACATATAATGTATTCAGAATACTGCCTGTTCTGTCTGAAAACAATCAGAACGTTCGGAGTGGTTGGTGTGTTTTTAATTTCGGGAGAGACGCACTCACCAGGTGGCAAATACTCCTCCTGGCATGTTCCGGTCATCTCCAGCACTTAGCACCCACAGATGCTTTTTGCATGACGGAATGACGCCTCCTCGCTAACTCCTGATGTAGCTCCAGATCCGAGATACATCGGTCCCCAAGTCACCAGGCTGGGCTGTCATCGGAAGTCGGATGCCGGTGGCCCGGTAGGAGGCGCCCCACGGGTCCTGTCACCGCTTTCGGTTTGCCCGGGCCGGGCACCTCGGAGAAGGCGCGCCCCCCTCCCTCTTGGACCGCAGGCCCGCCCCGCCCCACGGCTTCCTCCTCGGCCGCGGGCACTGAGGCCGCGCAGGGCAGAGGAGTCGGAGCCGGCGAGCAGGCGGGCGGCGGCGGCGGCTGCGGAGGCGATGGTGAGACGGGCAAGGGCAGAGGGCGATTGTGCAGGGGCAAAAAGCAGGATCCTGAACCCCAGGGGCGTGGGTCACGCTGGTCGCACGGGCCAGTCCCCACCTTTGCAGGCAGCTGGGGAGGGAGACTGCGGAGTGCGCCCCGTCGGGGCGGAGTGAGCGGGAGCTGCAGCTTCCCACGCTCCTGAGGCGGTTATCGGCTCCCGGCAATACCGGGCAAGTCACTTAACCTCCACGAGCCTCCTCTTCCGCGCAGTGAAGTAGGGGCAGCAATACCTACCTCGGCAGGTCCTTGAGAGGTTAAAGAAGATGTTTATGGTCGCTGCTGCCAGGCACTCAGAAGCCTTTGCTGTGAAGTGCTAGGTAATGTGATGACCTCTCCAGCTCTTCCCCAGGCTAAGAGGAGCCAGAGCTGGCCCAAGGGTTAGAAACCTGAGCAGATGCCTGGTAGAGGCCGGGTGCTGACAGATAAACACTTCCCCGGGGGGAAAGAGAAAATAAGTTGTTTACTATAAAAAGTTCCATGAAGTTATCCGTGTGACACAGGCTGACTCTTTCCTAACCCCTACCTACTAACATGATCAGGAGTTGAGTCACCTGCACTCCTGCCGCAGGCTGGTCATTTCCGAGGGACCACTGGTGCCCGGGTCCCACCTTCCAGGGCTCCAGGGAAGACAAGTTTAGCACTCTTAGGACGGGATGGATGTGGTCTGGCTGGAGGTGGCAGTGCCTGGATGGCCTCATCTCTAGGGAACTGGAGGCAGGAAAGGGAAGCGAGGCAGGAAGGTAGCCCTAAGCTTTGAGGCCGCACCAGGAAACTGAGGGAGGCTCTGAGAATGGGCTGAAGCTGAGAGCCCGCTTCCGAGAGAGTGTAGGGCAAGGGACGGGAGGAGGGAGGGCAAGGGACGGGAGGAGGGAGGGCATGGGTCTTTCCGCGGGCGCTCAGCTCTTAGGGAGAAGTGCTGAAAAGAAGGCTGGGCCAGGCTATGTTGTCTGGCTGCGCAGGAGAACCTTGGGGTGTTTGCCCAGGCAGACCGGGTTCAGGGCCCAGGGGATGTTCATTTTATCCCTCCAGCCCGTCTCCAGCCATCACCCGCCTCTTCCCTCCTTGTCCCCCTTTCTGCCTCCAGCTCTCCTCCGTCATGCCACCCCTCTGACTACCCTCCCCACACCCCCCATTTCCCTTCCCCTTCCCTTCTCTCCACTGGGACTCATTCAGTCAAAAGGATTTTTTTTTTTTTTAAATTGTGCCACTGGAGTAGGACAAAATGGGGGATATGGAAATGAGCAGTAATTTTTTGAGTGTGTAGTGTGCATGCTTGTTCACATGTGTGGACACATATGAGTTTAGATATGTTGTGGAAGTCAGAGGCTGATGTCAGGTGTCTCTCTATATATGTATACAAAGATTTATTTATTTATGAGTGAGTACACTGTAGCTCTCTTCAGACACACCAGGAGAGGGCGTCAGATCTCATTACGGATGGTTGCGAGCCACCATGTGGTTGCTGGGATTTGAACTCGGGACCTTGGGAAGAGCAGTCAGTGCTCTTACCCGCTGAGCCATCTCTCCAGCCCGATGTCAGGTGTCTTATTCAACAGCTTTCCACTTTATTTTTGGAGACAGGATCTCTGGTTCAACCTGGAGCTCACCAGTTTGTCTAGTCTAGCTGCCAGCTTGCCCTTGGGACTGGTCCCCTCTTCCTGCCCCTGAGCCCCACTGCCTGGCTTTTATGTGGGTGCTAGGGGGTTCAGACTCTGGTCCCCAAACTCATGCAACAGGGGCTGTACTTCATGGAGGCATCTTCCAGCACTATATATATATATTTGTTTGTTTGTTTTGTTTTTGTTTTTCGAGACAGGGTTTCTCTGTGTATCCCTGGCTGTCCTGGAACTCACTCTGTAGACCAGGCTGGCCTCGAACTCAGAGATCCACCTGCCTCTGCCTCCCAAGTGCTGGGATTAAAGGCGTGCGCCACCACTGCCCGGCCATAAATAATTTTAAAAGATTTTATGTGTATGAATGTTTTCCCTGCATATACATGTGCACTGTACCATGTGTGTGCAGTGCCTGTGGCCGCCAGAAGAGGGTGCTGGATCGCCTCGTACTGGAATTCCAGGTGCCTGTGAGCTGCCAAGTGGGTGCTAGGAACTTCTAGAAAAGCAACAAGTGCTCTTAAATGCTGAGCCATCTCTCCAGCCCATAACAACTAAATCACCATAAATAACTAAACAGTATTTAACTTGCTTGTTTGTTTTTTGGGGGGACAAGGTCTCATGTAGATCAGGTTGGTGTGGAACTCACCGTGTCGCTGAGCCACTGTGCCTGAATGGAACTAAACTTTTTTTTTTTTTTTTTTTTTGAGTCAGTCTTGCTATACACCCTGCCCTTAAATGACCTGTGAAAATAAAGCTGGCCTTGAAGTCACAGCAATGCTCCTGCCTCTGCCTCCCAAGTGCTAGGATTACAAGTATTTGACACCATGTCCAGATATAGAATAAACTTTTTTATACAAGGTTCCACTAGATACTATGTAGACATGACCGGCCTTGAACTCTGCCTATTGAGTACTGGGGTTAAGTAGGTCCACGTGACCATGTTCGGCCTAAAATAATTTTTGGAGCCATTCGTCTGGCAGAATTTGCATATGTAGTCACAGGCCTCTCTCCTTTGAACACAAGCAGAGATGGCAGCAGCAAGTGGCTAGCACTTTTTAGCCAATCATTGGGGGCCTCAGACCTCACACTATTCTTTCTTTCTTTCTTTCTTTCTTTCTTTTATTTTGTTTTTTTTGAGACAGGGTTTCTCTGTGTAGTCCTGGCTGTCCTGGAACTCACTCTGTAGACCAGGCTGGCCTCGAACTCAGAAACCCACCTGCCTCTGTCTCCCAGAGTGCTGGGATTACAGGAGTGCGCCACCACCACCTGGCTGTTTTGTTTTGTTTTGTTTTTAAATTAAAATTTCTGAAAGGGTCGCTGTATGTGTCGTCATAGGTTCAAACCCCAGCACCACGCAAATAAGCGCAGATCTCAGTAGCCTGTAGCATCTGAGGAAGACAGCGGACACTGGAGCTGGATCGCCGGTTCTTGACCCCGCTGGCAAACTTCCATCTCCAAAAATATTCACATTATGATTCATAACAGTAGCAACATTAGAGTTATGAAGTAGCAACAAAAACACCTTTATGGTTGGGGGTCACCACAGCATGAGGAACTCTGGGTATTAAAGGGTCTTGGCAGTAGGAAGGTTGCAAACCACTGAGCTAAAGGCCGGTTCTCAGAGATCGATAAACTCCTCGTGAAAACAAGAAACGGGTAAAGGCATAGGTGAGCGCTAGGGAGACCCTGGCTGGTTGTGGATCTCATAAGAGAGAAATGGAAAAGATGACTCCCCTGAGGAACGTACATCCACACCCGAGATAGCCTTCCTAAGGTCTCCAACTCTCCTGCAGAAGGGTGGGGCCTGGCTGGAGCAGTGGCTCAGTGGTTAAGAGCATCTGTTGTTACTACAGAGAGCCTGTCAGACCCACAGCACCCCTGACCCCAGGTCCCCTAGTTCCAAGGGACCTTGGGCGCTCTGATTTCCTCGGGCATACCAACATGCAAGCGACTTAACTCATAGATAAAATAAATATTTTAAAAATTTGGCTGCTCTTACAGGGGCCCCAGGTTTGAGTTCCAGAACAGATGTGACAGCAAACATCTGTCTGAAAGTCTAGTTCCAGAGGTTGGACACCTTCTTCTGGCTTCCTCGGACCCCATATGTACCTGGTGCACAGACATATATACAGGCAAAGCAGCCATACCCATAAAATACAAATAAATAAATCTTAAAAAAAAAAAAAAAAAAAGGAGCAGTAGAGGAGCCAAGCGTGGACGCTGGCGTACACCCACCCTCCCAGCACTTGTGAGGTAGAGCGGGAGGTTTGTGAGTTCAGGATTGCCGCTCCTACGGAGGGCCTGCAGCCGCCATTTTGGCTGGCTCACATGGTTGGTTGTCAGATCTCCCGGAAGTGCAGTTATAGATGGGTGAAAGCCACCGTGTGGATGCTGGGAAAGACACCGAGGTCCTCTGGAAGAGCAGCCGTGCTCCTAACTGTCGAGCCATCTCTCCGGCCCCCATAAATATTTTTTTGAAAGATAAATTTCAGGGCTGAAGACATGACTGTTCCTGTAGAAGACCTGAGTTTGATTCCCAGAACCCACATAGTGGTCCACAACAACCCAACCCATAATTCCAGCTCCGTGGCAGTCTAACAGCCTCTCCTGACTGTCTTGGGCACCAGGCACACACATCGTGCACATACACACATGCAGGGGAAGCACTCGTCCACATAAAGTTAACAAATCTGAAAAAATTCACGTTTAAAAAAGTCAGCTGGGCTGTGATGGCGCATGCCTTTAATCCCAGTGCTCAGGAGACAGAGGCAGGCGGGTCTCTGAGGCCAGCCTGGTCTGCAGAGAGATGTCCAGGGCTACCCAAAGAAACCCCATAAAATAAATAAATAAATAAATAAATAAACAAACAAATAAATAGGTCTTTTTTGTTTGTTTTGGTTTTCGAGACGGGGTTTCTCTGTGTAGCCCTGGCTGTTAAATAGGGCTATAGAAAGAAAGAGATGAAAACTTGGTCTATGTTAATACTAATTGCTGTTATTTAGCATTGTCAGGTGAGGCGCTGTCAAGGCTTCTCTTTATACCATGTCACACAATCTAAGTTAACATGATGAGAAGTATGAGGTAACCACTGTTATCACCACAACTTTACAAAGAGGAAGTGAGTGGTCAGAGAGGTAACATCCCCAGTGTCAGTTACACGCTGGAAAGTGGCGAAGGCGGAATCTGAGGCGAGGGAGGCAGCGCGCCTTGCTTTTCTGAGACAGGGTCTGCTTGCTGTAGCCAGAACTCATCCTTCAGCAGGTTCAGGGTCCCCCACCCTCACCCCCACCACCCCCACCCCGACTCCCGGGGCCCGAGCAACACTCCGAGCCCCGAGGTTCCGAGTGTGCACCAGCACACGCGGTTTCCACATGGGGACGAGCGTGGGACTCTTCCTCTATCATGCCATGTGCTCTGCCCCCCCCCCCCCCGCCGTGTGCTAGGGTTGTATGCAAGCATGACCACACCCTACTTCTTGATTTTAAGAGATGTGGTCGCCGGCGGTGGTGGCGCACGCCTGTAATCCCAGCACTTGGGAAAGAGAGAAAGAGAGAGAGAGAGAGAGAGAGAGAGAGAGAGAGAGAGAGAGAGAGAGAGAGAGATGGTCTCAGGCAGAGGCAGGAGGATATCTGTGAGTTCAAGCAGCCTAGCTGGAGTGTACATTGAATTCCCTGGAAACCAGGGGTATGTGAGACAAAATAAAACAGGGGAGTTGGGAGTGTTGCTGGAATTTAAGGGCTAAATCATCCCTCCTGCCTCAGCAACAGGAAGGCTTCTTTCTGTTTCCTTTCGTTTTTGTGATATTGGCAATCGACCCTATAGCCACACACAGTAGGCGAGTGCTGCCACCAAGCTTGTCTAGCTCAACACAGGATTGAGAGTGTTTTCAGACGAGCCAGACAATCCGGAGGGTCTAGAGGGTCCAGTGTGTCGCTCGCTGTCAGAACAACTGCCCTGTGTGTGCTGTTTTGTGGTCCTGGGTTTACCCCCTTAGCATAGGCTGTGTGCACATGTGTGGCGGGGGATAGTCTGTCCAGATGGTACCAGTCTGACAGAACATTCCCTGTGTAATTACCACCCAACATCTGGCAACCACTCCGCTCTACCACCCTTTGGCTCAAAACCCCCAAGTCCCGCTGGATTCTGGGAGGTCTCAGAAATACTTCTCTCACCCACCCCTTCCTCTTCTCCCTCTGTGCTCTCCTGACCCTGTAGGCATCGCCTCATACCCTGGCTAATGCACGGTTTCTCCCTGTTGGCTGGCCTCCGCCTGGACTTCTCACGTCTATCCACTCGTGTGTGTGTGTGTGTGTGTGTGTGTGTGTGTGTGTTACCTTGGTCTATCACACTCTGCCAAATTCCCTTGAGATGAGGTTTCTCACCAAACCTGGAGCCAGAATGGCAGCCAGTAGGGCCCCGGGATCCTCTGCTTCTGGGGATTGATGGCGCGTGCAGCCGCGGCTGGCTTTTCACATGGGTGCTTGGGATCCGAACTCGGGAGTTTATGGATACACAGCAATCACTCTGATTGCCCACTGAGTCCTCTTCCCAGCCCCAGTCCTGACCTGGAGATGGTCTCCTCTAGGCCAGGCCAAAGATGGGCTTGAATTTCTCTTATTCTCTTGCCCCTGCCTGTGGAATGTTGGGATTACAGTTGTGTGTCACACCTAATGCTTTTAGAGACCCAGGCTGGCCTCGAACTCAGAGGCGCATGCCGCCTCCCCTGGCGTGGTTGGCTTGTGTCACTTCCTCTGTACTGGTTTCTACTGCATGACTTCCACTGCTTTCCCTGCCCCACCCAGCCTCTCCACCTTCTGCCCTGATGCTTCCCCAGTGGGCTGTGCCCGTCTCAGCCGTGCCCCCGTCTCAGCCGTGCCCCTGTCTCAGCTGTGACCCTGTCTCAGCCGTGACCCTGTCTCAGCCGTGACCCTGTCTCTGTGGAATGGCTCAGCTCCATTCTGACAGTTGCCCTTTTGATTACACTTCTCTGACTTTATGTCTCTGTGAAATTCCTCTTCAATGGTATCACGTATTTCATTTCCTCAGCTGGAGTGAGATCTCCCTGAAAACAGGTACGATTCATTCAGAAAAATGTCATGTGTCCCCCAGATGCCAGGCCGTTGGCTGAGTTACAAAGGGCAGCATGGGCCTTGTCCTCTGGCTGTTCAGCTCTTCCCTAAAACCTTCCCTAGTCATTTATCTCTTACACTGCCAGCAGAAGAAGCCTGTGCACATAGGCGGGTCCTTCTCCCTCTGGCTGAGGGGGAACAGCGTGGGCTGGGATCTGGTGCCCACCTTAGCTCCCAATAGGCAAGAGACCTGGCTTCTCTGTGGAGGAAAAGGCTCCAGACCGCAGCTCGAGGCACAGCCAGTGTCCATAGAATGCGACCCTACGGAGTGATAGGGCAACATCTGTAGCATCCAGAACAGAAGGACAGAGCTAAGGACGCAGTTCAGTAGGTAAAGTGCTTACCTCAGCACAAACGGAGCCCCGGGCTTTGCTCATTAGCACCACATAAACACATGGGAGAGTACACCGGGAATATAGTACCAGGAAATGAAACTAACCAGATCAGATGGTCAAGGTCATTTCAGAGGCCAATCTAGGCTATACAAGACCTTGTCAAAAAGGAAGAAAGGAAGAGAGAAAGGAAGAAAGAAAGAAAGAAAGAAAGAAAGAAAGAAAGAAAGAAAAGGGAAGGGAAGGGAAGGGAAGGGAAGGGAAGGGAAGATGGAGGAGGAGGCCGCTGGGGCCGTGGCTCAGTGGTTATCTGCACTTGTCACTGAAACAGCAGAACCTGAGGTCAAATGTCCAGAACCCATGGAAAAAGCTGGGCACAGCTGCACATGCCTATAACTTTAGTGCCTGGGGGACAGGAAAAGAGACAGAAATGTGGGTGGGGCTTTCTGGCTGCCAGACTCTTCTAGGTTCCATGAGAGACCAACTCTCAAGGGAGTTAAGACAGGTCATGATAGCACAGGGCACCTGGCATCATCCACTGGCCTCTTGTGTGCATCACAGGCAGGTGTCGTAGCAAGCACATGTTCACGTGCACTACACACTCATACACTGTACACAGACAGACAGACAGACAGACAGGGGCCAGTAAGATAGCTCAACAGGTAAAGCACTTCACACACAAGCCTGCTGACCTGAGTTCAGTCCCTAGAATCCGTTGTAGAAATGGAAGGCAAAGCTGGGCGGTGGTGGCGCACGCCTTTAATCCCAGCACTTGGGAGGCAGAGACAGGCGGATTTCTGGGTTCAAGGCCAGCCTGGTCTACAGAGTGAGTTCCAGGACAGCCAGGGCTACACAGAGAAACCCTGTCTCGAGAAAACAAAACAAAACAAAACAAAACAAAAAACCAAAACAAACAAAAATAAAAAGCTGGGCACAGCTGCACATGCCTATAACTTTAGTGCCTGGGGGACAGGAACTAAGTTGTCCTCTGGCCTCCACATTTGGGTCCCCTACAATAATAAAGAACAACCACACCCCTCATCATCCCGCCAACCTCCAGTCGTGGGTCTCAGGCTTAAATGTTAGTCCATTCCCAGGTCTGTGCTGTGGCGCTCTGGGGTGTGGGAAGCTCAAACAGTGGAGCCTTTTCCAACAATGCAGCCACACAGTGGGATGACAGTGACTCAGGAATGGGAGGGAGCAGGAGTTCCCTGTCCCCTCTGCTGCCCCGTGTCCCCGCATCCGACACCCTCTGCCTCAGATTGCCTGCCCACACTTCAAACAGGCTGTTTTTCTAGCTCTTGGGTAAATATTGACCTGTTTGGGTTTCAGATGCCTGTCCCTCGAAACTGTGGCTGACCCAGATAAGCAAACCAGGAGAACCTCTCTTGAGACAGAGTGGCAGCGAGGCGACCGGTCCTTAGTGGTCCTTTGTAGTGATGATGAGCCTCCCAGGCTTCTGGCTGCTGGAGGATGGAGCCGCCCCCTGCCCGCCCACTGGGAGCTTGTGATCCAGACGGGCCTCATGCACGGGGGAATTCTCTGAAGCTGGATATAAGGCAGCTTGCAAAGATCCTGGGTGAGGATTCTTGCCTGAGTAGGAGGGAATCCTCTGTGACTACCGGATCCTTTCCAACAGAAATTCTCTGGTTTTAAGTGGAATTTTGTCAAGTGCCAAACTGTCTGCTGCAAACAATTGGAGATATGGACTGGCAGGAAAGGGGGAATGGGGGAGCGGTTGACTGTGGCTGTGCAAAGGAGACAAAATAGGGCTGGGCTGGGAAGGCCGAGGCTGACGCTGATGGGAGGGAGCTGTGGTTTGCTAATCCTCTGGTATTCATCTTCCTGAACAGACCTGCTCAAGGTCCTAGCACGCAGCTCCTGGCAGCTGACTTTTGCCCCTCCCTCTTTCCCTCTGCCTCCCCCCCTTTCCTTTTCACCCCCCTAGATTGAAACTTGTACCCATGTCCTCCCAACCCTCCCAAACCCCCTGGGCCTCTTGGTTAGGTGAAGCTGTGCTGCCCAGGTTCAGAAGCCAGCTGTCACTTGGAGAAGCCTGGATCCCAGTGAGGCCCAGGGCTGACTAGAAGGCTGGAGGCCCAAGGCCAGAGGATCTGAGGTCCCCAGGAGGAGAGGAACTAGGAGGTGGTCATTGAGGTGGAGAGCAGGTTAGCTCAGAGGCAGAACTGGCTTGCCTGGTCAGAGGTCCAAGGAGGGAGAGCCGAGCTGCTGAGTTCTCGAGGGCTTCTAGAGACTCGGATGTGATCTGGTCTCCAGTGACCTTCCCTAGCTCTGTGGAGCAGACTGTCTTCCTGCCTGGCTCCCTGGTCTTCGCTACTTCTTGGGGTCAGTAGGAAGTCATAGGAAAGGTGTGCACAGGGTAGATGCCATCTTGGAGCAGGTGAGCAAAGTGTCTGCTTTGCGGGAAGGTGGGGGACCTGGGAAGCTCCCAGTTTGGGGTAACATGGAAGGAGCTGAGATGCTGAAATCCAGGGTGGGATAAGGGTGGGAATCTGGAGGTGAAATCCAGGGGATAAGGGTGGGAACCTGGAGGTGAACTGCTCGGACGGCAACCCTTTAACCTGAATTCTCACTCACGCCTGCCTTTCCACACAAACGATGCTATTACTCATCCCCCGTACCCAGATGTCGTAGGGGTTTTTAGGTCTTTTGTGCCAGAGGCAGGCTGGGTGGGGAACTCTGGCAGCCTTGACCTTGGGCTTGGTGCTCAGGCAGAGAAAGACCTGAAGCGATGCCAGCAGCAGGCGGACGAAGTGACGGAAATCATGCTCGACAATTTCGGCAAGGTCCTGGAGCGCGACGGCAGGCTAGCAGAGCTGGAGCAGCGCTCAGACCAGCTCCTGGACATGGTGTGTGGTCAACGGGACTGGGGAGGGGCAGGAGGGGTCTGGCCCTTAGAGGGGGCTCTTAGGCCTTGCCGGGGAGGGCTCCTAGGCTTGCCTGCTTACCAGTGTGAGGACTTCTGGTTTCCTACAAGTGGGTCTCACAAACAGACCTTTGGGCTGGGGCTGGGGCTCAGAGGACAGGGTGCTTACCTAGCATGCACAGCCCTGGGCTCACACGCCACCATGGCATGAATCATGAGTGGTGGTACACCTATGATCCCAGCACACAGGAGACAGGCCCGAGGATCAGAAGTTCACTCCCGGGGTACACAGTAAGCCCAAGCCTGAGAGGCATGAGGTCCTGTCTTACAAACAAACACAAACCAACAGAAAGAAACAAATAAGCCATAAGACGTCTGGAGATGCGTGCATCCCTAGTGGTCATGGCCTGGCCTGGCGTTGCTAAGTGGGTTTGAGCTAGCCGGATGGAGAGTGTTGGAGCAGTGACTGAGATCAGGAACCAGGCTGGAAGGGTCACGGGGCACAGTGAGCGGAGAGGCAGCAGACAGGAGGTGGAGGGTGCAGGAGATAGTCCATGCTAGCACGGGAATGGCTTTGAGGCCCTGTGGGAACCATTAACACTCTCTCTTTCTCTCTCTTCCCCCTCTCCCCATTCCCCACCCCCACCCCCTACTCCCATATCTCTGGGTATCCGCAGAGTATGGCCTTCAGCAAGACAACCAAGTCCTTAGCCCAGCAGAAGCGCTGGGAGAATATCCGGTGCCGGGTCTACGTGGGGCTAGCTGTGGCTGCTGGCCTGCTCCTCATCCTGATCGTGCTGCTCGTCATCTTCCTTCCCAGCGGTGGGGTCAGTAGTAATCCATAGGCCCAGGATGCAGGCACCGCCCTAGGGACTGGGGACTGACCCAGCCCGACCCGGAGGAAAGGCTGAGTGACTGTGCTGGCCTGTTTTGGTCTCCAGAGAATCCTGGTGTTTGTGTCCATCTAGGACATCCGAGTGACTGCTGAAGGGCATCTTGGATCCGTGCACCTCTGCATCTCCCATCATGCCACGGACTGGCCCTTGAGAGCAGCCTGCTGCTGCACTGGCCCTATTAGGCCACACCCCTGGAGCTCAGTAAAAGCTGCTGTTTGGTTAAAAATGCTCTCCTCTCTCTCCCTCCCCCCCCCTCACACCAGTGACACAGAAATGTATCATACACATATAGACACATATACACACCCTACAGACATCAGACGTAGGCATACACATATACACCCACACACAGACACAGATATACATAAACACCACAGACACTCACCCTACAGCACAAACATACTATATGACCTCCCTACCCCTACACTCAATTAATGCAATCTTTTTTTAAAAAAGAAAAGAAAACCTATCACCTCACCCAAAGGACTATATTCCAGGAGACAGTTCCCCCCTCTCCTTTTCCGACTTGGTCCTGTCCTGTACAGACAGGCCTTTATAAAGTGTGGGACAAGGACACAGTAGCCAGACCTTTGCACCCATTCCCATGAAAATGAAATCCATCATCTTTGATATCTTGAGCGTTCTCAAAGGACCAATGGGATCCAGATAGAAGGATAAAATGGGAAGGGATTGCTGGGAGTGTGACTCAGTTGAAAGAAATGCCTGCCCCATATGAACAAACTCCAGGGTTTGGTGGCTGTGTATCTGTAGTCTCAGCACTCAGAAGGTAGAGACAGGAAGATCACAAGTTTTAGATCATCCTTGGCTACAGTTAGTTTGAAGCTAGTCTGGGCTATATGAGAGACCCTGTCTTAAAAGAAAATAAAAATTGGTCGGAGAGCTGGCCCAGAGATCAAGGGCACTGGCTGTTGTTCTAGAGGACCCAGGTTCAGTTCCCAGCACCCACATGGCAGCTCACGGCTGTCTTTAACTCTAGTTCCAAAGCATCTGACACTCACAGGGACACACATGCTGGTAAAACACCAACAAACATAAAATAAAAATAAGTACAACAAACAAACGAGGTTTTTAAAAAAAAAAAAAAAAAAAAAAAGGCGTACAGCTCTTCAGAGGATCCACGTCACAGGTGCAGCTCCCGTCTCTCAGGCGGACACTATAACTGCCTCTAAGTCCAGCTGCAGGGGGTCAGCCTCTGTGCGCACCTGCACGCGCACGCGCACGCATGCACACACACACACACACACACACACACACACATACCACTTTATAAAATAAAACATTTAAGAACAAGAAACATACCAGAAAGATCATCCCATAAAGTGTTTGTCTTGCTACAAGGACTGGAGTTACTCCCCAGAACCCATCTTTAAAAGTCAGGTCATAGCTGGGAGGTGGTGGCGCACGCCTTTAATCCCAGCACTTGGGAGGCAGAGGCAGGCAGATTTCTGAGTTCAAGGCTAGCCTGGTCTACAGAGTTAGTTCCAGCACAGCCAGGGCTATACAGAGAAACCCTGACTTGAAAAACAAACAAACAAAAAAGTCAGGTTATGTGGTCCAGTGTGGTAGCATTAACTTCTGATTCAAGCACTGGCAAGGTAGGGACAGGAAGATCTCTGTTAGATTGAGGCTAACCTAGTCTACACAACGACCCTTTCTCAAAAACACATAAACAAGCCGGGCGTAGTGGCGCATGCCTGTAATCCCAGCACTTGGGAGGCAGAGGCAGGCGGATTTCTGAGTTTGAGGCCAGCCTGGACTTACAAAGTGAGTTCCAGGACAGCCAGGGCTACACAGAGAAACCCTGTCTCAAAAAGTAAAACAAAAACAAAAACAAACAAACAAAAAAGCAACTGAGGTGGCTCTCCGGCCTCTACACAGATGCGCACACATACAAGGACATGAGTGCACATATATACATGAGATGAACATGACAAGGGCAGGACTTTTCACCTGACGTTTCTTTCTTCCTAGTTTTTTTTTTTTTTTTTTTTTTTTTTTTTGGTTTTTCGAGACAGGGTTTCGCTGTGCAGTCCTGGCTGTCCTGGAACTCACTCTGTAGACCAGGTTGGCCTCGAACTCAGAAATCCGCCTGCCTCTGCCTCCCAAGTGCTGGGATTACAAGCGTGCGCCACCACCGCCCGGCCCTTCCTAGTTTCTTAATCTGTGTGTTATTCTTAGTCGAATGTTGCCTACCACCACGTTATACCACAAAGCCTTTAATGCTTCCATGGTGCTATAAACAGTCATAAAGGTTTCCCTCTAGGAGAGAATGTTAGCATTCCAGTGTTCCAAGTCACACAGGATGACAAAGCCAGTGCCTTCAATGCCAGAGGAAGGATCACCCACGTGGGGCTGGCATGATGGCTTGGCAGGTAAAAAGGGGCTTGTTGTCAGCTGTTACTGGTTAGGCCTCTGTATGTGTGTGGTGCCAATTTGACACAAGCCAGAGTCTTCTAGGAAGAGGGAACTTCGACTGAGACAATGTCTTGACTAATCATTGATGTGGAAGAGCCCAGACCACCATAGATGCTGCCAACCTGGACAGGAGGTCCTAGGTTATGTTAAAAAAAAAAAAAAAAGCAAGTTGAGTAAGCCATGGGAAGCAAGCCAGTAAGTAGCTTTCTTCTATGCTCTCTGCTTCAGTTCCCTCCTACAGGTTCTTGCCCTGACTTCCCTCAGTGATGAACTGTGACCTGGAAGTAGTAACTTGAAGTGAACCCTTTCCTCCTTCATGTTGCCTTGGCCAGAGTGTTTATCATATCAAGAGAAACCTAAATAGGACACCAAAGCTGATGAGCTGAGTTTGATTCCTGGGACCCCCATGGTGGGAGGAGGGAACTGATTCCCAAAGTTGTCCCCTGATCTCCACATAAGTTTTGTGGCACACACACACACACACACACACACACACTCACTCATGAACAAAAAACAAAGTGGAAAAGCACAGCTTAAAAAACAAAACAATCGTCGGGCAGTGGTGGCACATGCATTTAATCCCAGCACTTGGGAGGCAGAGGCAGGCAGATTTCTGAGTTTGAGGCCAGCCTGGTCTACAGAGTGAGTTCCAGGACAGCCAGGGCTACACAGAGAAACCCTGTCTTGAAAAAACCAAACCAAACCAAAAACAAAAAAACCAATCATTCATTGGGCTAAGAAAGACATGGAAGACCTGTTTGAGTTACTTTTTTCTTTCTTTCCTTTTTAAAAACTTATTTATTTTATGTATGAGAGTACACTGTGATTGTCTTCAGACACACCAGAAGAGGGCATCAGATCCTGTTACGGAGGGTTGTGAGCCACCCATGTGGTTGGTTGCTGGGATTTGAACTCAGGACTTTTGGAAGAGCAGTCAGTGCTTTAAACCGCTGAGCCATCTCCCATCCCTTCCCCCCCCCCCCCCCCCAGTTTTCTTGAGACAGTATCTCCCTATGAAGCCCTGGTTGTCCTGGAACTCACACTGTAGACCAGGCTTGGCCTTGAACTGGCAGAGATATGTCTGCCTCCGTCTTCCAGAGTGCTGGGATTCAAGGCGTGTGCCCCCTACGCTAGGCTTGTTTGTGAAACTTCATTGCAGCTCAAACAAGTTTGAAAGTCAAGGGCAATTCAATGTCAAGTGTATAAAATAAGCAGATCTTGCTTGGTGAGAGAGGGTTACCAAGAAAAGCAAGAGCAGGAGATCTGAGAATTGTACAGAGCTTAACCCCCGAGAAGGATTAAATGTCTCACAGTCTTTAGGAAAATACTATAAAATGTTGAGTCTCTTTAAAATATAAATATCTAAAGTCTTTTCACTATGGGCTCCTGTCAAATCGAAATAAGTTACATACTTTCTTACTCGCGGTTTATAAGTTCATACTTAGAGGAAAGAGCCGGGACACAGTGACAAGCAAATCAGAACCCACATTCAACGCTGTCCAAAGTCCAGCACTTGATGTCTGGGACCCGCCCACAATCACCTGGGCGCCAAAGAGCCTGTGAAGCTCTGCCTCTGTAACCCACACCTCACAGGCTCATCCCCCAGCCTCAGACTGACCCCAGGGCACGGGGCAGTCATCCCACAGCCCTGGCATCTCCGAGACTATGGGGATCACCACATGTGATCTTCCTCAGCAACCTCTCGGCCTCCCTTCAGGGACTCAGACCCTGCCACATGGAACCAAGCCTCAGCCACTCCCCACGGCTCCTTCAGTCTCCAGAACCAGCACCACTGGGCGACCCTTCCACATTCCCAAGTTTGGCTGCCACCGTGAGATGCAGCCTTGGCCCTCTCTTGGGGACATAGCTTCTGTGTGCTAACTTCAAGAAAATTTTCCCAGATTTCACCTCAGTGATGCTTGTCTCTTCTTTATCACTGCTGATTTCCCAGCCCCAGTTAACCAGCGTGGATTGTCCTAGTAGAGAGAGTTCAGGTTTCACTTTATAATGGTACTGGCCTTTTGGCAATCATGGCTGATTCTTTAGCTCCAGCTGCCCAGACCTCCCTCACAGATTCTTAATTAAAATCAATCTCCCTCCCTCCCTCCCTCTCTTCTCTTCTCTTCTCTTCTCTTCTCTTCTCTTCTCTTCTCTTCTCTTCTCTTCTCTCTCTCTCTCTCTCTCTCTCTCTCTCCCTCTTGGTTTTTTTTTTTTAAGGTTTTTTTCGAGACAGGGTTTCTCTGTATAGCCCTGGCTGTCCTGGAACTCACTCTGTAGACCAGGCTGGCCTCGAACTCAGAAATCTGCCTGCTTCTGCCTCTCAAGTGCTGGGATTTTGGTTTTTTGAGACAGGGTTTCTTTTTCTTTTTTCTTTTTTGGTGTTTTTCAAGACAGGGTTTCTCCGTGTAGCCCTGGCTGTCCTGGAACTCACTCTGTAGACCAGGCTGGCCTTGAACTGAGAAATCTGCCTTCCTCTATCTCCCAAGTGCTGGGATTATAGGCATGTGCCACCACCACCCGGTGAGACAGTGTTTCTCTGTGTAGCCCTGGCTGTCCTGGAACTCACTCAGTAGACCAGGCTGGCCTCGAACTCAGAAATCTGCCTGCCTCTGCCTCCCAAGTGCTGGGATTAAAGGCATGCACGAGCACTGCCTGGCAAAATATATCTCATAAATAGCCCTAACAGAGGCTTGAAACGTCATTTAACCAGGCCTGCATCATCTGCAGTGCTCTCAGCATTATCTTCCAAGTTCCCACAACAGTTCATTAAGATCTAAGAACTTAGGTTAGAGAGATGGCCCAGCGGGTAAGAGCACGGACTGCTCTTCCAGAAGACCCAGAGTTCAATTCCCAGCAACCACATGGTGGCTCACACCCATCAGTAATGGGATCCGATGCCCTCTTGTGGTGGGTCTGAAGACGGCAAGATCTAAGCACCTGAACAATGTTCCCAGTTCCTTTCCAACATCCTTCTCAATCTTCCTGAGAATAATATGTTCACATCTGTCACAGCAATGCCTGAGTCCTGGTACTTTTTTGTTTTGTTTTGTTTTTCTGTGTGGTGTGATAAAACACCATGACCAAAAGCAACTTGTAGAGGAGAGGGTTTATTTCATCTCAAAATTATACTCCACCATGAAGGTAAGTCAGGGTGGAAAATCATGGCAGGAACAGGAGGCAGGGGCTGCAGCAGAGTCTGGGGAAGAGCACCGCTGACTGGCTCTCTCAACGTGCCCTGGGTGTCACTGCCCACAGTGGGCTGGGCCCTTCCGTATGAGTCACTAATCAAGAAAAGGACTAGTCTATAGGCCTATTGGATGGAGGCATTTTCTCAGGTGAGGGTCCTTTTTCCCAGATGACTCTAGTTTATGTCAAGTTGACAAAAAGATAACCAACATACAGGGCTTAATACTTTGTTGTTGTTGTTGTTGTTGTTGTTAGATACACTGTCTCCCTAAAAGCCCAAGTGGCCTCTTAAATTCCGAGATTATGGGTGTATGCCACCTTACCAGCTCTAAGAATTTGTTACCTTTCCTGGGTTTATTATCATCTTCCTCTTCTGAGAAAGATGGGAGAATAGCACTTTGCCCTGCTAAGTGGGTCAGCAACGCTCACTTTGGGCAGGCCACTTCCGAGACCCAGGTCTTAAGTATATAAGGGGGTAGAAGTGACGGGGGCTCAGCTCAGTGGTAGAACAGATGCTTAGCATGAACTGTAAGGCTCTAGAGTTAAGCCCCTCTGAGATGCCTCACTTCAGTACCAGACAATTACAACAATCAGATATGGAATTTTCTTTTTCTGTGTTTGTCTCTCCTTTTATTCTCTTAATGACAGGATCTTACTATGTAGCCCATGCTGGTCTTGACTTTTCAATCCTCTGGCAGTCACTCCCCCCTTGTCAGAAACGATTTATTTTATGACTATATGTGTTTTGTCAGTTGAATATTCAGTAGGTACTGGGGAGGAGGGGCAAAGAGGCGTTACCTGGAGCTGGAGTTAGAGTAAACTGTCCAACTTGAACTCCTAATCATGCAAGGTTTTGTCTTTCTATTTCCTTCTTTTCTTGTTTATTTTATTTATTTAATTTTTTTAAATTTTTGATTGAGCTTTGGCTGGTCTCCCACTCACAGAAAAACACCTGGCTCTGCCTCCTGAGTGCCAGACTTAAAGACATGCACCATCGATGACTTTATTTATTTATAATGTGAGTGGGTGTTTTGTTGCATGTCTGTCTGTCTGTCACTTATTTGGTGCCCGCAGAGAGCATAGGACCCTCTGGCAATAGTGTTGCGCACCGTCCAGTGGGTGCTGGACTAAAACTTGAGTCCGCAGAGCCACCTCTCCATCCCTTATTTTTTTTTTTTTTTGCCTAAAACATAATAAACGCGTGGGAATTTTCCTCTCAGGGAGTAGGTGGAGCATGAGGGTAAACCAGCCAACCAGAGACAGAAGAGATACTTCCGGCTTGGACTAGCACTTCTAGAGCGCCGCGAGAGCCCTCAGAGCGTGGCTCCCGAAAGTCCCCGGAATTTCCTCTTTCTCCAACCCTATTGGCTTTAACCTTTGATCACCTGACTCATCCGACCAACGAGAGGCGGCTGAATCAGTACTTCCGCCTCTGCGTGCGAGCCACTATGCCCGCCCCAGGAACACTCTGATTGGATCTCCTCCTGAAACTCGCTCGCTTATTGGCCAGCGCGGGATTCGGCTCTCCAGCGGCAACCTGAAGCTGTGTCAGAGAAGCCCGGCAGCTCGGGAGCCATGGCGTCTTATTTTGATGAGCACGACTGCGAGCCGTTGAACCCTGAGCGTGAGGCCCGCAACAATATGTTGCTGGAACTTGCGAGAAGAGTGCGCGGGGCTTGGAGCTGGGCCCCGGGCAGCAGGTTTCTGGGCTGGGGTTTGGCGGAGAGGGCGGGTAACCTGGAAGGTGGGGTGGATAATGAGGAATGCTAGTCTGGGCGACGTGATTAGTCGAGTCGGAGTCGTTAATTTGGGCCATTAGTGAGTAGGGCCCGCCAGGGCATCGTGGGAAAGACTGAGGTGGCAAGGGTAGGAGTAGCAGAGGGAGGCACCGGAGACGATTGTCATGGGGGCGGACACGGCTTGTGTCCAAGTGTGTAAACTGGGTAGTGTTTTGCTAGTAATAAGCAAGCACAGAACGCCTTCCTGGAATCAACTTTTACTTTACCGGATCATTCCTGAACGACTTCTGTGAGACTGCTATTTCTAATAAAATGGGAAAGTTGCCTGGCGTGATGGTGGTCGCCTTTAATCCAACTGCTTGGGAGGTAGAAAGAAAAAGGGAATTGAAAGCGAGCCGGAGTTGTCTGTTTGCTGTGCTGGTGGTGGTGTGTGTTTTGCTTTGAGACAATCTCACTATGTATCCCTAACTGGCCTGGAACTCAGCCTCCCAGGGGTTGTGACTAAATGCATGGGCCACCACCTCCCACTCCAACCCTACCGAGCAGCTTCTGTGCGCTCTTCGTTATTATCACTATTAGCCAGGACGGGTATTTTTGTCAGTTAGTGTCCAGTGGATTATGGGGGCCGAAAATAGGTGAGTTCCTTAGTTCTGATCTTCTACCTTCTTCCTCAGATCACTCTTTAATAGGATGGACTTTGAGGACCTGGGATTGGTGGATTGGGAACACCACCTTCCCCCACCCGCTGCCAAGGCTGTGGTGGAGAGCCTCCCCAGAACAGTCATCAGTAGCTCCAAGGCTGGTGAGGACACACGTTCTTTTTTTTTTTTTCCTTTCTGTTTAGGGCAGATAAGCCAGATCTGCTGTCTCCTCACAGTCACCAACAATCTGGCCTGTTAGTTTTCTAGGCCAAGCCTGTTGTCTGAGTGGGAGGTTGGGTTGGGCCTTAACAGCTCTCCTCATCCGCACTTCCTCTTCAAGATCTCAAGTGCCCCGTGTGTCTTTTGGAGTTTGAGGAGGAGGAGACTGTCATTGAGATGCCCTGCCACCATCTCTTCCATGCCAACTGCATTCTGCCCTGGCTAAGTAAGGTACTTACTTACCCCTTCCCTGCCCCAACGCCAGTCCCAGAGCAGCTTTTTGTTGTTATTGTTATGGACTGGGGTGAAATCAAGGGTGAAAGTCAGGAGCAGGAAAGGGCTGGAATATCGCTCTTGATTTTTCTAGACAAATTCCTGCCCTCTGTGCCGCCATGAGCTGCCCACTGATGATGACAGTTATGAAGAGCACAAGAAAGACAAGGTAGGGGCTGGTGGAAGGGGGACAGCCTGGTCACTCCTCAGCAGGCTTCCATAGGCCTCTGGACCCCCTCACTTTGGCTCCCTTCCAAGTCAGTCTCGTGAGGGGCAAAGGTCTTAGCATTGTTGACTCTAGGAGCCTGAAAAGAGGCCCCATGACAGCGGCTCTGTGTGTGGTGCTGTCCGAGTGTTCAGCCCTGGCCTTGCCCAGCCTGCTGTCTTTCTTCCAGGCTCGGAGGCAGCAGCAGCAGCACCGCCTGGAGAACCTCCACGGAGCCATGTACACGTGAGGGAGCAGCTAGGGCTGAGAGCTCGGCCTCTGTGATACTTTCCCTTTGCACTTTGAATCATTAAAGGTTTCTTTCCCCGCCCTGCAGCAACACTGCTCACCAGCTGAAGCAGGGGCTCCTCCGTTCGAATCCTCCGCCCTGCTGCTAGCCAGGAAGGTGTCAAATGTCAGAAGGTGCCAGGCTGCATTCCCTGGTGCCAGGCTGCATTCCCTCCCGCCAGCCTCTTCTCTACACTCTGGGTGGTGGGGCTCTGGGGCAGCCAGGGCTTGGGTCTGAGTGTTCTTTTAGAAGTCAAACTGTGTCAGAGCCTGGCACTTTGTAGCTACTTAAAACTGATAAATTAACTTGCACCGCCCCCTTCCGGAAATCTCTAGTTAACCTTGGAACCTTTAGTTAACATTGGAATCCTGGGGGTGTTCTACATTTCCACAGAGAAAACTTTTAACATTGTAAAAGTTGCTCTCCATAATCCGCCCCTGTAGGTCCCCTTATCAAGGAGTCAAAGTTCAAGCCAGACTGAGGTGGGGAAAGAAGTGAGACTATAAAGCCAAGCCAGTTCTTCAGAGACTCAGAGACTCAAGGGGGACAAGCCCTTGTGGAGGTTTGGAAAGTGGGTTTCACTATGTGACCTTGGCTGGCTAGGAACCCACTATATAGACCAGGCTAGCCTTGAATTTAGGAGATCCTTCTGCCTCTGTCTTCCCAGTAATGGGATTACTGGTATATACACGCCCTTATGATGTATTCGAATGGCATCTGTCACTCTCAGTTTCTGGCAACCTCAAGAATCCTTCCTGGAGGAAAGGACTTCTTTCCATCCCTACCTACTGGATCGGACCCTCCCTGATTCTCCAGAACAGACTGCAAACATGCAAATTAGAATTCTTTTAATAGATATAAAAAAGTACTAAAATACTTGTGTGGTTCTGCTGTGTTATTTGCCCTAAAGGAAGTGAGGGGCAGGGTGAAGAACCCAAGTGCAGCTGGGTGGGCCTCCCCTTAGGCTAAGGCATGCTCTTCCCGTCCTCCAGCCTGGCGAGCCCCTGCTGCCCCAGCCCCCAATTCCTGCAGCAGAAGGTCCCAGTGGTCTGGCTCTGGCACTGGGAGTAGAAGGCACCTGAAGGGCTGGGCAAGTGAGGACAGGTGACCTTTAACACAGAATACTACTCTGGTATGAGGGACCAGGACAGGTAGCCGAGGCAGCTGTGGAGGCCCTGTTCCTCTATGGCACGGGTGGATGTCGGCCACTTCTCCAGGAGTAAGGAAGCCTAGATCCCAACAATACTCTCTAAAACTTGTTTTTGGTACAAAATAAATGTAAAGACGGTAGAGGGCACAGGTGTTTCGGAGGCTGGGCCAGCCACCCTCCAGACCTCAGATCATGGCAATACTCTCAGGAGCACAGTTGAGGTGGGTAGAGGTGCTGCTGCTCCCAGAGGACTTACAGGCCCTGTCAGGGGTGGGCTGTAGTGCAGCCACCAGCGTGTGTGAGGAGACTGCCCCAAACTCATAGCTGAAGGTGCCGTAGAAGATGAGGATGTCGAGGACAAACACCCACTCGCACAGGGCAGTTCCATGCTGTAGCTGGGAACTCTGGTGGAAGAAGAAGACTCCGCCTGGCGCAGAGCTAAGGAAAGTTTCAGGGCTGTGTGTGCCTAGCAGCCCCCGGGCAGCCATCCCACATGAGTAGATGAGGAAAAGGACAGGCCACGCAAGACTAGGGCGGTGGCCACCGGACTCGAAGTCCCATCCCCACGCCAACCTGGGGAAGAAGGGTTGAGCTAGGGGGACGAGTTCCTGGCTACCCTGTCCCAAAAGGATACTAAGGACCAGGGTGATGAAGGCGATGCCAGCCAGCACAGTCCGAAGGTAGGCCATAGCCATGTCCAGGCGGGTGGTGGCCCCGTGGTAGAAGAGAACACAGTGCAGGCACACAAAGAGCAGCCCAGCAAGGAAGGCCACAGCAGCTCCGATGTAGTGTAGAGACTTGGCGTGGTCCACCTGGCCCAGCAGAGGCTAATCCATGAAGCAGCCCCACTTCTCCTGCCCCCTCCAGCACTTCTCCCTTCCTGGCCTTGGCCAACCTCCAGGTGTTGCCCCTACAGGCATCCAGACCCTATTAAGGGGAGGAGGGGAGGGGGCACCTGGAAATTGCCGACTACCACGAGGCCTGCGGCGTTGGTGCAGCCAGTGATGAGTGCAGTGGTGTTGATCCAGGAGTGCCGGTTCTGCTCCACGAGCTGCCCGTACCGGAGGAAGCAGATGAGGGCCACTAGGAGAAGACAGTAATGCTGGGCCGTCCTCTGCCTTCTCCCTAGGCGTCTACCCAGGACAGCTGTTCATAAACTAGTTCGCATCTAGCTGACTGGGGCCTGACTATCAAGGTAGCTGGGCCTGCCCCCTCTTCCTGTTGTCCTTGCCCACAAACGACCACCTTCAAAGAGCAGGGGACAAGTTGCTCCTCTTACCTCAGGCCCTGGTGAGGGGGCAGACTGCAGAGTAAAGGTTTCGGGGCTTTTCTGGAGATAAGGGGTCTGATGGTATCACTCACCCATGAAAGCACCCATGTTGCCAATGAGACTGAAGAGGCAGCTCTCTGGGGGGTATGTGCCACACTTGCTGGGGGAGGGGGAGGGGGAGGGACAATGAGGCAGGCGTACCCGTGGCCCTCGCCACCCCTCCCAGCTCCTCCCCCTCAGCTTTATCTGCTTGGTCCACAGCAGGCAAGTCTCTGATTTAAAGAGTTCACATGTGTGAGAGAGAAAGACATGCCCTAGAGTGGCTGGCAGATCTGAGACTCCTTTGCTGAGGCCTGCAGCTGGTCTGACTTTCTTGAACTTGTGCTGGGCACTCAGAGGTACTGAGCCTAAATCCACATACTTTCATTGGCTGTGTGACCTGAATAAGTGTCTCCAAGCCTGTTTCCGCAGCTAAAAGTGGTGAAAAGAACAGACCCTAACCTGCAGCGTAGATTAAAAGGCACCACTGGCATATAAAACTCAGCAGGATGCCCAGCTCCTAGAAATAGCAGGTAGTGCATTTATTTCTTGGAAATAGCTTTACATTGCTGTTTCAATTGGCCAAAAACTGGCTGGGGATGATCTGGAGTGTCAGATTCTCCCGCTGCCGTTGCAGGCATGTGCTACCACATCTAGTTTTATGTGGCGCTGGGCTCTGCACGCTAGGCAGGCATTCTGCCAACTGATCTTCACGCCCGACGCCTGGGCTCCCTCTCTTCTCCAGACAGGGTTTCACAAAGCACAGGCAGGCCTTGAACTCACCTTCCTACTTCTAAGTGCTAGGATTATAGGGCTTTGCCACTAAGCCTGGCTTGGCAGTATTAATTGGCTCAGTATAATGTTTCTTCTTAAGCTCCAGAGACAGCTCTTTGCCTGAGGGGTTTTCTGGAAGTCTGCAGGGACCTACCTGATGAGAGGAACATCATCGAGGGTGCAGCAGGTCTTAGGGCCCCCTTGTTCAGCAGGGTCGGGAGAGCAGGACTCATTGTAGGACCTGGCAGGTGGGACACGGGGGTAGATTGGGGGAAGGAGCATCTTAGAACTTTGGCCCAAAGCCTTAGGCCTCAAAGAGGAATCTTTCAGACACCCCCAGGACCTTCCTGAAGCAGAAGCAAAGAAGATGAAGGGATGGTGGGAAAGTGGGTGGATGAAGAGGATGTCATGCCTGGAGACCCATGTCAGAGAAGAGCCTATGGTCTCCATGTAGCTTGGGAGATCAAGGAGGGACAGAGGTGAAGGGCGCTTTAGAGTGAGGCCGCGTGCAGAGTGCTCCATACCAGTTCTCCACTGGGCACACGTGGCGGTTCATCACGGCCATGGCATACCTGTGGGAGCAGAACGGTCACCCTGTCCTCATGCCTCTTCAGACCCAGCCACCACCTCCTGGCTCTTTGACTCTTGACCTCATTCAGCCTCAAAGTCCTTTCTGGGAATTCATTTGGTGGGGTGAGGAGGGAGGTAGTTATTGTTGCCGTAGCAGACCCTGCACACTTTGCCTCCACTAGAGAGCTTCTGGAAGTTGCCCTGTCTACAAGTGTATGTCAGAGCTGTCCTGCTGGACCGCAGTGGTGCCAGCTTGTCCCAAGAGGCTGTGTGCCCAGGAAATGGGCCAAGCTTTGGAGACAGAAAGAGTGAGTGACCCTGGGTACCATTCTGGAGCCTACAAACAGGACAAGGGACTTTGTGTGTGCCATCGAGCTCCTCTTAGGCCCCCCTCAACCCACACCCCTCTTACTCACACAGTCCATATGCCCGTGATGGAGAAGGCTGACAGGCTGACAGGAAGGAGGATCCAGGCGGTCATGAGGGAGTGGAGCCAGGGTGGTGGTAGTTTGGGGGTAAGGACAACAGGTAGGTGGGAAAGAGGGGGCAGGCCCAGCTACCTTGAGATATTTCGGCCACAATCATCAGCTGCCCTGGCCTGGTTGGGGAGAGAGATCAAGGTCCAGGGTCTGGTGACTGGCCAGGGCGGGAGGGAGAGAGCGGGGGTGGGGGGTGGGGGGTGGGGGGTGGGAGTGGACTTGGGAGGGGGAGGGTGGGCAACACTTCATCCAGAGCTCTCCTTGGGCGTTTGATTGTCCAGACTTTGGGATGAGCCCCCGGCAGGAACGTGGCACCCTCTGGCTATCCATCTGGGGCCTCCGCGGTCTACCCAAATGCCACGGGCGCGCTGAGAGACTCGGGCAGGGCTGTAACATCTGGAAAGAGAGCCACGCTCCCCGGCCTGAGGGACGCCGGCTTGGTGAAAGCTGGAGCTAGGACAATCAAGGGGATCATGCCAAGGAAAGCCTGGGAGGGTGCGCCGGGCCGAGAGAGCGGCTGCGAGTCGATGCCGTGCGGGCAAACCACCTGACCACCGCGCCCCGGCAAAGGGGCGGGTTCTCGAGGGAAGCTTGACCCGGTCCTGTTCGCGTGGGCACGGGACCCCAGCTTGGGTAGGAGTGTGCAGCCAGCGACAACACCTCCTCCCTCCAGAGTCGGGCTCCCCAAGACGATCCCTTGGAGGCCCTGGGAGAAAAGGAGTCCAATACGCACCTCTCCGGAGCTCCCCGCTGCCGCCGCCGCCGCCGCTCCCTGTTCGGCCCCCTCGTGGCCGCGTCTCCAGCTGCGGCCCTCGGAGCAGCCCTGAAAGGTTTAAAGGGCCGAACGGCCCCGCCCCTGGCGGCCCCAGGCCCGCCGCGCCGCCCGCCGGGACGTGGAGTCCGCGAAGCCCCAGCCCCGGTGCCGGAGCCCCGCCCAAGACTACAACTCCCGAGCCCCCGCGGCAATGTCACGGGGGAAACGTGGGCGGTGCCCCAAGTCCAGGGGACCTGGGCGCCGGGGGCTATGACCCGGACACCTCTGACACCGAGATCTAGAGGGCAGTTGTCATTCCTGCGGTGGGAGTGCGGGCGGGCTAGCCCTGCAGCTCCGCCTGTGCATGTCGCCTGTGGCTGTCATCGTGCACGTGGCTGGAAGAAGCCTTCCTCCACTGCCTCAGCGGACTATATGACTTTGGGGAAGCTCCTTCAACTCCCTCAATGTGGCGCCCCAAGCCTGCCACTGTCTCGACAGGCATGAGGCAGGTGGGTGAGAAGCCAAGCACCAAGCCTGGGCTTGGCTTAGGAAACCCAAAGCAGGCTGGGTTCTGCCCACTCCACCCTGTACCCTCTGGCCCGCCCCTTTTAGCAAACTCTGGAAAAGGGTTGCTTTCAGTCTTATTTTGGGGACATACGAGAACTGACCATAAGTCACGGTGTCCAAGATGTTTCCTGACTCAACACTTACTTAAAATAAGGTCTAGGGTCCTGAATACATGCAGATGCCTGTGTAGGACCGGTAAAGACTAAAGCAGCCAGGTGTTCATTAACAGAGGGGAAGGTGTGGGACTCAAGTGGAATCTAGGAAGAGAAAACAGGACTATGTAGGAATAAGTTATTTATTAGTTTCTCCTCAATTGATGGAACGAGTGTGCTCCCTGAATAGTCTTTTCTTGATGGAAAGGGCATGGTTACTTCTGCTTCCATAGGATAAGTGTTCCTGGCTCTCCCTATAAGCAGTGGGGCACCCATGAGACAGCCATGAATCATTATCCCAAGGGGGCATCATCCCAGGCTGGTAGGAGTGGGAGATAGCCACCCTAATGAAACCAAAGCTAGCTGCACAAAATCCCGTGCTGAAACAAAATAGAACCGAACAAGCTGTGACCTGGGGGCTTCAAGAGGAGAAACCTTTTGGGGATCCAAATGGAGGACAGGAACGGTATGGAAACTACTGAATGGCCTTTTCCCTCTTACCATCAGAACTTAGTGAAAACAGGGCCAAGATATGACTGTGCAGCGATCACTGGACAAGACTAGCTGGCTGAACTGACAGGGGTGGAGGTGGGTATAAAGTCCAGCCCAGCGTCTGACCCTAGGGACAAAGGTGAATCTCTCAGTAACAGAATATCTTCCTGTCCCAGTACATTCCAACTAACCAGGTACCTTTTTCTTTTAAGTTAGGCTATGAACCATCATTGAAAGCCATCTTGGGGGGAGGGTAGAGTCCTATTATGTAATTCAGACTAACCTCAGACTAATGATCCTTCTGGCTTTAGCCTTTGGAGTGCTAGAATTACAGGCAGGTAGCAACACACCTAGTTAATTTGATATCTTCCCCTCAAGATAGGGACTATATAGTCCTGTGGTAGGAACTCCCCGAATTTGGCTTTGTGTTACAGTGTGTGCTGGGAACTGAACCTGAGTCCTATGAAAGAGTGCCAAGTGCTTTTTTTTTTTCCCTTTTTTTTGTTTTTTTTGTTTTTTTTGTTTTTCGAGACAGGGTTTCTCTGTGTAGCCCTGGCTGTCCTGGAACTCACTCCGTAGACCAGCCTGGCCTCGAACTCAAGAAATCCGCCTGCCTCTGCCTCCCAAGTGCTGGGATTACAGGCGTGTGCCACCACCGCCCGGCTGCCAAGTGCTTTTTAACATATATAGACACACACGCACATATACATACATATATATTATATATGAGACAAGGTCTCACTACATACCTCAGGCTGGCCTTGTACTCAGATCTGCCTGGCTCCCCGTGCTCCACCAAGCTCAGCTTAGTCTCTAGCTTTTGACTATTATCCTGCCCCTGCCTTAGTACTGCCAGTCCAGGCCTATATGGGTACGCCACTTAGCTTGGTGGTTCCTAACACTTATTGATGGTATCCTACTGAGCTGGGTTTATATCTCTATCTCATCATCAGGGGAAGGCCTTGGAAGATTGCACAAGAACCCTACTGACTCTTCTGCCTTGTTAGGTGACTAGAATTCCAGGGCTGCATTGCTGCAGGCACTTTAGGTTTAATATGCCAACTTGAATTATACCTAAGACAGACACTCTTGGCTACAGGTCCTAATGAGGCCCAGGCTGTTTATGGACACCTGAAGGAGGAAGCTGCCTAAGAGGACGAGAGTAGGACCAGATGTCTCTCAAAGTCCCAGCTCTTATGTTACATGAGTCTAGCTGTTACACTCCAACCAGAACAGCTCTTAAAATAGTCAGCTACCCAGTGCTGACTGGGTAGCAGAGTGACTTTAGGGCAGGCCCTTAGTCTCCCTTCCCCCCAAGTACACAAGTGATTTCACAACTTTTGGCAAAAACAGTGTTGTAAAAAATAGTTTATTGGTTTAAAAAGTACCTTCCATGATTTTCAAACAATTTGCATAATTCATTTTATTTATACAGAAAACACTGGAAATGAGAAAAAGAATGTATGGCTTTCTACATTTAGCACCATGACATAGCCAGGACACTGACGCCTGCTGTGTGGCTTAGGCTACTCTCAAGCGTACAGTGACTCTTCTGTCTCCTGTCTCTGGAGCTGTTCACCACCATTCCCAACCTCTTCTTCTGTTTGCTCTGGGAAGGAAAGAACCCCTAACTAGGAAGGTTTTCACTTCTAGCAACGCTCTAACACCAAGGAAATTTGGGCTGGATGCCAACATCTAGCTCCTTAGGGATAGGGCAGGAATTCAAGAGTTAAGGTTTCAAATAACTGTCAACAGTCCACATGGGATTTCCCCAAAAGGCTCAGAGGTAGGAAAGTCATCTGTCCTTTATACAAAGGTCTCATTTAAATTTGAGTTATCGCAAAGCACCACCCTGACACAGGTCTGGTCACACACATAGCAAGTTAGCTATTCACCACTCAGGGCTTCCACCCATCTGTGCTGCTCTCTAGATGGCAGTGCGTCCCAGATGACCAGACATTTACTGTAGATCCAGCCCTGCTGGCTAGACTGCAGCCAGTACATTCTTTACTCTCATCGTATACACTTTTATATCTTCCTTTTGCCCCACACTTCAAAGTATTTCATGCTTGTCAGTGGGCTACAATGCCAGCTTTATCATATATTCTTGCATAGCCCAAACCCCCTTACAAAACCAATTCTCTCTCATGAATGATATACACTCAGTCCAGGAATCACAAAGCTATAAAATACAGGCTTAATTCTAGTTAAGAGCTGAGGGAAAAAACATTCCATAGAGAATGGGAATGAAACTTTTTGTTTGATACAAGGTCTATGTAGTTCATGCTGGCCTCAAACTC
Organism: Apodemus agrarius; assembly: GCA_964023405.1. NCBI lineage: Eukaryota > Metazoa > Chordata > Mammalia > Rodentia > Muridae > Apodemus > Apodemus agrarius. The sequence continues at coordinate 100,880,465 of OZ030006.1, read as the reverse complement.
AAAGCATTTTTTTTTTTTTTTTAAATAATGGGGGTAGGGTTTGAGACAGGGTCTCTCTATGTAGTCCTGGCTGTCCAGAACTTGCTTTGTAGATAAGGCTGGTCTCAAACTCAAGAGACCTTCCTGCCTCTGCCTCCCAAGTGCTGGAATTAATGGTATGTGCCACCATGCCTGGACATAGGGCAATCCTTTTATCTCAGCCTTTCAAATGCGGGATTACCAGCATGTACCATCATACCCAGCCTCCCTTGCCCCCATACTCCTCCCAAACAAAACAAAACAAAACAAGAATGCCAAGAAGTTATCTACTCAAATGTTGATTCTGAAGCAGTTTGCTGTTAAATCCTGCCTATGGCACAGTGCTTCTACTGTGCTATAACACTGCAGTTCTGAGAACTCACTATGGACTGTGGGTTTTGAAATAGGTAAGAGCCATCGATGTGGAAGCAGGTCTGCCAATTAAACTGGACAGTACTATTACAGACCCTAGAATAGGCCAGCAGAGCAATGAATCTAAGCCATTAGGCTGAGGGCAGCCCCCAAGAGGCATTTCAGGGATGCCTAGAAACATCAGCTCCCACAGGCTGCCTCAGAGGGACCACTCTTCATTCAGGCACAGGTTTGGGGCTGTGGGTAGTCATACAGGACAAATTAGCCAAGAGTCAAGAGTGCTTCCTTAGCTAGAAAATCTTCCACACTCACTGATAAGCAGAGTGCTTCTGGAAAAAGAACTTAGAGAAGTTTCCATCAGTCTCCTATATGAGGTCTTTGTGAGCACCACATAAACACATAAAAGGCCTCTACAGAACATCTATTGTTCTGTATCATCTATGCTCATCTATTTCTTCCTTCATCAAGAAGTGGGAATAGAGCCGGGCGTGGTGGCGCATGCCTGTAATCCCAGCATTTGGGAGGCAGAGGCAGGCAGGATTTCTGAGTTCGAGGCCAGCCTGGTCTACAGAGTGAGTTCCAGGACAGCCAGGACTACACAGAGAAACCCTGTCTCAAAAAAAACCAAAAAAGAAGTGGGAATAATGGCAAATTTGTGTCAGGTCCTCAGATTCTTCAGGTGTTTTTAGGTTCAATAACAGAATCAGGATATAGGAAGCACAGCTTTAAGAACGCAGACCCCAACAAGTTCCAATGTTCGTTGTCCAGCTAGAGTTCCAGTGAATCCTGTGTTTCAAGTCAGAATATGGACTAATTAACTGGAGACTGAAGTGACCTGCGGGATGAAGAGCATGGAGTCTGGCAGACCCCCTCCCTCTGGAGGCTCTGAATGGTCTCTAGCCATATAGGTCCCCCGCACTTCCAGCTCGAGTGCACAAGAACAGGTGAAGGCTTTTCCCTTTGACAGCATACTGGGATTAGGACTGACAAGCTTAAGGCACTGAACCCTGAGACCAGCTCTCCCGGTTTAGAGCATTCAGGTCTCTAGCTCGCTCCAGAACCAGGTCCTTCTAACTTACCACCGAACTCAGTGCCCCAGAGTGCTGGCATGGCAAGCTGCGACTCACTGTTTTAATGGCATAAAGCAGATACCTGGCATAAAGCAGATACCTGGCATAAAGCAGATACCTGGCATAAAGCAGATACCTGGCATAAAGCAGATACCTGGCATAAAGCAGATACCTGGCTCTATTGCATGTCTTCAGCAGAGTAGGATAAAACACAGTTGGGACCCCAAGTGTCCTTGAAAAGTTACCGAACTCATGTAGTCAGAATGCTCTTGAGACGCTAGCAGACAAAGCCCTGGGGTAGGAGGTTTGGTCGTGGGCAGTCTCAGGGCTTCTAGGCTGTTTTATGACTCATGTTTCAAGTTGCTGAAGTTAGGTTCCTAGTCAGGAAATCTTAGGTGCACCTGAATTCCTGTGACCAGGATGTCTTGTGGACTTCAGACCTTAGCCTAAGCTTGTGTTGAAAAACATGTCCCCTGTTGGAAAAATGCTATGTCTGGGGATCTTTACCCAAAGGGCCTAAGTTACAGTTATTTAGCTTTTTCTTCAGACAGCTTAGGTTGGTCTTTAACTTGCAGCAGTCCTCACACTGGCTCTTTCGTGCCGGGGTTAAAGTGTGTATCCCCATCCTCAGACAGACTTGGGAGGCATGAAAGCAAGCATGGGGTGGAGGAGGGCCATTTCCCTCCTCCACGACGTTCTTCCCAACTCTCTATTTGTGCAACTACAGCCCTCCCTCCCCAGAGCAACTGTGGCTACTGTGAACTCCCCCATCGGCAATAATTCAAGACTTCTAAGCCTCAATTGGAGAGTTTAGTCTGAGCAGAAATTAAGTCGCTTTACAGTTAGGAGGTGAATTTGGTAAGCCCAGCCAAGGAAGGTTTTTCTTTTCTTAACCTTTTTTTTTTGTTTGTTCTGAGATAGGCTCTCTACACCACTGTTTGTCCTGGAACTAGATGTGTTGATCGATATGACCAGGCTGGCCTTGAACTCACAGAGATCTACCCATCTCTACCTCCTGAGTCCTGAGTCCTGGGATTAAAGGCATGTGCCACCACACTTAGCAGGACAGGTTTTTCAACTAAGGCCTGCAGCTTAGCTCAGCATCTTCTCCCTGGGTCTCCTATGTAGTCTCCTAGTAGACAGTACAAAGCAGTGAGGCCTAGGAGTAGCTTAGGAAAGCCACGGAAGGGGAAGGAGATGTGTTTCCAAATAGGCCTCAAAACCAAAGCTCTCCTGTTTATTGGCATCGGAATTACTTGGAGAACTTGTTAGGAAGACAGGCTCCCAGAAGCCCCATTCTAAATTCCTGAGTGGCAGAGAAACAGTCGTGTTGGAGGGTGGGGGAGATAGATTCTACCTAAGGCAGAAAGGCAGGAGAAGGGAAAGGTGACCACTGAAAGCTGGTCTAGGGAAGGATGAGTGGGAAAAAGCAGAACAGGAAGGGGCCTGACAAATGACCTCATCAACACAGCAGCACGGCAAAGGCTTCAGAAAGCCTGGCTCTCCCTCAAGTCTCTGCTCCCAAAACACCAAGGTAGCCAAAGCTGCCATAAAATTCCAGAATGTTAGGCTAGATGAGTGGACAAGAAGGAACGGCTGCTGAGGTAGGTCAGATGTGGTCCTGCAAGACCCGTGCAGCTGCAGCAGCTTACAAGAGGGCAGGACCCCTGAAGATCACATGCACTCATCCTGGCACCCCCAAACTTGAGGTGCGCTCCTTGGGCAAAATTCTGCCGAGTGCAGTGAATCCTGCCTTCCACTCAGTCAGTGTCGGCTCTGGCGCTGTGCAAGTTCCTCCTGGATGCGCACTCTGAGGGCCTCTCGCATGGCTGGATCCAGAGGTGTGTGTGCTGACACTTCCTCACTCACCCTTCCGGGATCATCGTCCTACGTGGAGGAAGAGTCAGGAAGCTCAGAGTCTGGTCTCTCTCAGGAAAGTGCTGCCCTATTCCTAGACAGCACTCTCACAGAACTGTTTGGTTTAAGGTTTCTGTTTCTCAGGAGTCCCCTGTAACAGTGATTCTCAACTGAGGGTCACATGTTTCCCCCAACTAGGAATCTCTGTGTACTGACTGGGAAGACATGTTTTTCCCACTGGCCCTGAGAGTAACAGCGGCCCAGGAACTGGTGGTAGTTTCCATCACGGCCCTGGGCCATCACGCTGCAGCTGTTTCCAGAAGGCGTACCTGATATACAATAACTGATGTGACCTCTCCACTGTCCGCCTCATATTCTAAACAGAAGAGCTGGCGGCCAGGAGGCTCCAGCTCAGCGCTCCCATTACTGCTGCTTTCACTGGACTCCTCACAGTCTGGGTTCACTGGGTGGGTGGAGCCATCTGTAAGGGCAAACCAGAATGAGAGGGAAGAAGGGGGTGCTGCTAAAACCCCTGCCCACAGAAACTATCAGAGAAACAGCACCAAGGAAGCCTCCAAGCTTCCGACAGACCCTGGGTATGTATGTGTGCACACACACAGTGTGTGTGTGTGTGTGTGTGTGTGTGTGTGTCTCGCTGTCAATCAGGATTTTAACTTCTCTTTCTCTCTCCACTCTAGCACAGTTCCGTTAGAAATTACGTATAAGATGCATATGTCTCCTGCAGAGATCACTGGACCCTGCAAGGATGGACAGAGCTCTGCCTCAGTTCAAATCCAGGCTCTGCCATTTACTAGCTCAGAGATGCTGGACAACTTATTCACCTCTTCGGATAGACATAATAGTTCTCAGCTTACTGGCGTTCTATGGACTCAATAATGTACTCAAGATCTAAACCCTCTGTAAGTAACAGCTCACAACCTTAGAGTCATATGTTAGTTAACATGAGTTCATGGTCACAGAAAACCCGAGAAAAGGCCATTTACTGTTCTTTTTATGTGCTGGTCTTTTTTGTTTCCTTTTTTTTTTTTTTTTTTTTTTTTTTAAATCTCAGCCACACTTTCTCTCTTCCAGGTGGCAGGAATATTAAAGCACAGCATGGTAGACCACACTGGTGGACAGCGATTCCTGGCCGGGTCCCAGGTACCTTATATAACAGTGCAGTTTAACTGGGGTCACTGGCCCTGGAGCGGAGAACTGGGGGCGCTGACGTTGACGCCGTGGCTTCCGTAACGGCCCGGTGAGCAGGAGCCCTGACGCAAAGAAGAGGGGCTTGCCCAGGGGGCGGGGCCGCGAGCGGGCGGCTGCTCACCTCGGTGGCGCGGCAGGTACACCTGGAGGTCTGGCTTGCGGGGCCGCGTGGGCGCGGGCGTGTGGCGCCTCCTCGCCTTCTCCTTGGCCGCCTGCTTCACCTTCTTGTCGTAGTCGTCCCTGCGGGGAGCCGAGCGGGAGTCAGGCGCTGTCACCCGGCCGAATCGGGCCGGGCCGGGCCTGGGGCGGGGCGGTACCGAGCGATCTGGTTCCGACGGATATGGTGTACGAAGCCGTGGCTCATGTCTAGACGCCCGCCGGGCTTGCAGCACAACCCGGGGCCGGGATCCCGTGCCGCCTCCATTCGGATCCTGGGTACAGAACCGCCGTAACCGCCACAACGGCCGTGGAATTAATTAAGGCCGTCGGCTGCCGTTCACGACTTCCGGCTGCGGATCCCGACTTCCGGGTCCGATGCCCTTTTTCCGGTTGCGTAGGGGCGGGTGCAGCGGAGCATAGACGCTTTCGAAATTTGAGAACCTTGGTCTGTGGAGCGTTGTTAGAGCTGGAGGTTCGCTACTTTGTAATATCACCTGCACGAAAGAAGGATTATATAGCGAATACAAGGAAATTATGGAAAGAATTCGAGTCATCCACGAATACCGAAAATGCACTCTATTAGAGATGGTGGCTTTTTCTAGTCCTTTAGTATAGTTTCATTATGAGATCAAATATGTGTGTACATGTGTTGTGTATCGGCTTTGCAACTATCTTTAAAGCTGGATTCTGCTCATGAGAAAGTTATATTTTGTCATCTCCATCACCTTTGCTTCATCTTTTAGACCCCCTCCTTGCCTCCTATGATCCCCCCTTCACACACACACACACACACACACACACACATCTAGGTCCTTCATATTGGAAAAACATGCAATATTTGTGATTCATCTTTCCAAATTATACTGAAGTCGCTTAACATCTCTAGGTTCACCATTTCCCTACAAATAACATAATTTATTTTTGTGGCAGAATTAAAAAACATGTTATATATGCCACTTGGTTGACTCTTTAATCCAACTGTGCCTAAGTTTCCTTATTTGTGTGTGTGTGTGTGTGTGTGTGTGTGTGTGTGCGTGCTAGAGGAGGACATCAGGTGTTCCGGTCTGTATTCTCTACGCGTTCCTTTGAGATAGGGCCTCTCACTCAACTTGTAATTACGCTGACAGCCAAGCCCTAGTGGTCTTGTCTCCACTTCCCCAATGGCTAGGATTATGGGCATAAGCCCACTGTAGGCTTTTTACATGGGTGCTGGGGATTTGAACTCCTGCTTGGCCAGTAAGCATTCTCACCAACTGAGCCAACCTCTGATGCTTATTAGTGGACATCACTAAAAACATCTCTAATAGGCAATGAGGCAGACAAGTGCTCAGGTGGCTAAGTCTTCCCCACCCATACCCAGTCCCTATTTCAGCCACATTGAGCCGCACTGCTGGGGCCTGGGGTTATTTGCTTAACTGTCTATGGGAGGAACCAAGGCTTTTTTAAAATTTATTTTATGTATATGAGTACACTGTAGCTGTTTTCAGACACACCAGAAGAGATCATCAGATCTCATTACAGATGGTTGTGAGCCACCATGTGGTTCCTGGGAATTGAACTCAGGACGTCAGGAAGAGCAGTCCATTCTCTTAACCACTGAGCCATCTCTCCAGCCCAAGGAACCAAGGCTTTTGAGAGTCTAATAATGTATAGCCTTCTCTTCTTTTTTCTTTCTGGTATGTAGCTTAGGATAGTCTTGAACTATGTAGCTGTTGGCCTTAAACTTTGGGATTTTTGTTTGTTTGTTTGTTTTCGAGGCAGGGTTTCTCTGTGTAGCCCTGGCTGTCCTGGAACTCAGTCTGTAGACCAAGCTGGCCTCAAACTCAGAAATCCGCCTGCCTCTGCCTCCCAGAGTGCTGGGATTACAGGTGTGCGCCACCACCACCCGGCAACTTTGGGATTTGTTTTGCCTGAGCCCGAGAGTATAGTTTTTCAAGTCTTCGTTTTAAAATGTAAAAATCAGAAATTCATTATTAGAGCAGTGACAAAATCAAGTACATCTGTTTGATGGAATGTTATAACAAAAGTAAAGGAACAGACTGTCTCACGCTAGATGTGAATGAGACCTGGTCAGAAAGAGGAAACACCATACTTGAACATAAAACTCTAGGAAATGTCACGATTGTGGTTTGGGATTCCACACGGGCACAAGGACATTTCTGGGGTGAGAAAGTTTCTTCTCTTGATTATGACAATAGATCTGAAAGCGTTTACACATCACAATTTAGCAAACTAGAAACATCAAACATGTACTAGCCTGTATATCAATTATACCTTATTGGAATTGTTCAAATAGGCAGGGACTAAGGCATGACTCAGTGGTAAAGCTGAATTTGAAGTTTTATTAGCTAAACAGTAAATGCGCCGTAGCAGAGTATTTGCAATCTCCTTATTTCAAGAACCCATTAAATATGATACTAATTGAAGTTCCCAGGTACAAGCCTGAATGAAGAAGTTAATTTGGGAATACTGACTGACTCCTTTTCCAGTGTGGGTCATCAGTAGATCAGGGAACCTCTCTGGATTGTCGTTTCCAGACACAAATTGTCCTGAAGATATCTCGAGTCGAATGCTAGCTTTCTTTTTCCTACAAACAACGTAGCCTGTGAAAAGTTCCTATTTAAGCTGTGAAGAGATGTTGGATAAAGACACAACCGGCTCGGTCGAGTCAGCATCGCCTATAACGTTTTCTATAAGCCTGTATTGTCCCTCACAGCGACTCGTAGCGAGCTGCGCTTCTGAGGCCAGCTCGGCTTTTGATTGGCTGCTTGCGCCCCGCGCGGCGCCGGCGCGGAAGCTCCTAACCGGTGGTGGCGATGTCTACCCGGTCCAAGCGGCAGTCTCATGGTTCCACCCGTGGGAAGCGTGAGTCCGAGTCCCGAGGCAGCTCGGGTCGCATCAAGAAGGAGCGAGACCGCGAGAAGGAGCCCGAGGCGGCGAGCTCCCGGGGTAGCCCGGTCCGCGTGAAGCGGGAGGCCGAGCCGGCTGCGCGAGAGGTCCCGGCGCCCGCGCTCCCGGTCGTGCGGGTGAAGCGTGAGCGCGAGGCCGACGAGGACTCGGAGCCCGAGCGGGAGGTGCGAGGTGCGCGGGGCCGGGCCGGGCGCGTCCTACACTTTCGCCTGCTTTCTTCTCTCCTACTTTTTTTTGTTTTGTTTTTGTTTTTCGAGACAGGGTTTCTCTGTGTAGCCCTGGCTGTCCTGGAACTCACTCTGTAGACCAGGCTGGCCTCGAACTCAGAAATCCGCCTGCCTCTGCCTCCCAAGTGCTGGGATTACAGGCTTGCGCCACCACCCCGGCCTCTCCTACTTTTAAGACAGTCTCAGCAACTTGAAGTTGTAACCAGAGATGGCTTTAGACCCCCTGATACTCTTACCTGAGGCCTGAGATGTCCAGTTTTCATCTGCTTTTTACTTTTCCTTTCTACTGCCTCCCTGACCGGGCTTGAATCCGGACTGGATTGCCTTCACATGAAGACAGTTCTTAACTTAAACGTTGTCACGATACACCACAGCATCTCCCCGTTATCGAATAGCTCACGTGGGTCAGGTGCTCTACTGAAGACAGATGCCCCCTTCTCCAGTTTTTCCCCCAAAATTCCTAAGAGTCAGAGTCACGTTGTAATTTCTGGAATAATACCATTAGTCGAGTCCCAGTGCACCCAGCTTAAATATTGACTTTGTACTAGTTGAATAGTGTGGAGGTACTTCTGCTTCTCCTTGGGTTCTGCATGGCGGTTGTTCCATGTTGTCTTGTAAAAGATGTTGATGTAAGGACCAGCGGAGACGTTGTATTATTCCACAGAGCAAAAGGGAGGGAGTAAGGTCACAAGAAGATATAATCCCCTTCTTTAGGGGCAGGGATCTTCTGTCAAGGCAACCCACTATGAGCACTGGTTCTTTTTCTATTCTATTGTGGGACTTTACTTTAGGATCTGGCAAAGATGTCATAAAATTGGATGCTGTTATTGCTTTAATAGACTCTTTGCTTTAGTCTGTGATCATATGACTTCTGTCAGCATCCAGGAAACTGTGGCAGGCTAACATCTCAGGGTTAACTGTACACGTTAGGATTAACTCAGAACCATCACAGTTCTTAGACTAACGGTAGATTTAAGGATGTTCAGCTTATCTTAGCTCAGCTTTTCATGCCTATTTGATATTCATTTATTTACTTATTTAGTCAGGCTCTTAATAAGTAGCCCTGGCTGTCCGGGAACTTTCTCTTAGACTTCGAACTCAGATCTCACCTAGCCTACCCTCTCAAGGGCTAGGATTAATGATGTGCACCACCATACCTGGTGGTAGAAAAAATGTTTAGTACATTTATTTATTTATTTCTATACGTGTATGCATGTGCCATGGTACGCTTGTAGAAGTCAGTGGGCATCTTGTGGGAGTCAGTTCTCTCCTCCTGCCCTCTGTCCCAGGGAGTGACTCAGTTGGGTTGGTGGCAAGCACCTTTACTAAGCCATCTCACTTGCCTGGATTCCTTTATGTAATATGTAAATTAATCTTTTATTGGTTATATATGTAATAGATCTACTCTTATTTTGTAACTTAATTCATTAGTGGCCTTCTTTTGAATGTTGTCACTAAATGAAAAGTAAAAGCTCATCTTAATCTTAATGATCAAACGTTCCCGTTTCTGTGGTTTTTTTGTTTTGTTTGATTTGAGGGGAGCCTCCTGTCCTCTCATTTAGGATGCTGAGCAAGTCTTGCCTGTGCTGGTTACGTGTTCTACCACTGAGTTACTGTCCAGCACGTTTCCTATTTTAAAGCCTGTATGGATTTCTTCTCAGCAAAGAATGGCCGAGTGGATTCTGAAGACAGGAGGAGTCGTCACTGTCCGTACTTGGATACCATTAATAGGTGAGTAATGTAGAGAGGATTGAGGGCATGTCTTGGTGATGTATCTCAGTCGTGGAGCACTACGCTTGACATGTCAGAAGTCAGGGTTAATCACCAATACTATGCTAACAAACAAAATCAGTGATTTTTAAAAAATTACTTTTATGTGAATTGGTGTTTTGCATGCATATATGTCTATGTAAGAGTGCCAAATCCCCTGGAACTGGAGTTACAGACAGTTGTAAGCTGTCATGTGGGTGCTGGGAATTGAACTGGAAGAGCAGCCAGTGCTCTTAACCGCTGAGCCACCTCTGAAGCCCCATCAGTAGATTTTGAGATGCAAAATACAGTAGAAAATTCTCTAAACTGAACATTGAGGAATACGTTCACACTTTCCTCCTTTTATGCCTGTCTGCCTAGAAAGTTGTGCTCCTGGCCATGCTCAGCCATGTTGTCCCTCTAGAGTAGCAGGCTGTGTGTGTGTGTGTGTGTGTGTGTGTGTGTGGTCCCTGGCTGGCCTAGAACCCACTCTGTAGACCTGGTTGTTGGCCTTGAACTCAGATTTGACTGCCTTTGCCTCCTGAGTGCTGGGATTAAAGGCATGTACCACCACACCTTTGAAGATACTTTAATATCAGCTTCAGCAGAGGGTTAAGGAAAAGAGCTCACAAGAAAGTAAGACACACTTAAGAGCATGGACGTGGGGTTCTCAGGGAAGAGTTGCCTAGACTTTAGTTGTTATATATATGTGTGTGTGTGTGTGTGTGTCCCTGCACAGTTCATGTCCATGCAGGTGCCTGTGGAGACCAGAAGAGGCCCCAGTTCCCTTTGAAGTGAATTTAGGAGTGGCTGTGAGGTGCCCAATGTAGGTGCTGCAGACTGAACCCTGGTTGTCTGCAAGTGCTCTGAGCCGCTGAGCCATCGCTCCCAGTCCCCAAAGGTTTTATTTGCTTGCTTGATTTGTGCGGCAGAGATAGTCCTTGGCCTATCTTCTAGAATGGTGCTCTCGTGGTGGCGCACGCCTGTAATCCCAGCACTTGGGAGGCAGAGGCAGGTGGATTTCTGAGTTCGAGGCCAGCCTGGTCTACAGAGTGAGTTCCAGGACAGCCAGGGCTACACAGAGAAACCCTGTCTCGTAAAACCAAAAAAAAAAAAAAAAAAAAAAAAAAAAAAATAGAATGGTGCTCTCCAGTAGAACTCTCCACAACAGAGAATTGGGTTAAAATGTTGTTTTGTTTTGTTTTGTTTTGTTTTGTCTGATATATGGCCCAGGCTAACATTGAATTCTTAACTCTCCAACCTCAGCCCTGAGTGCAGGGGTTATAGGTGCCCCGCCAACCCATCAGCAGTTGTTCTTTTTTTTTTGTTTTGTTTTTGTTTTTGATTTTGGTTTTGGTTTTGGTTTTTTGAGACAGGGTTTCTCTGTGTAGCCCTGGCTGTCCTGGAACTCACTCTGTAGATCAGGCTGGCCTCGAACTCAGAAATCCACCTGCCTCTGCCTCCCAAGTGCTGGGATTACAGGCGGGCGCCACCATGCCGGGCAGCAGTTGTTCTTGATAGGGGACGTTTGCTGTGGGAAGCAGAGGCTACGCGAGGCTCTTGGTGATTTGACTTATTTATGGTTTATGCAGTTGAAGCACTAATTCTTTAGTTGTGGTACTGGAAGTCAAATCCAGGGCATTTATGCTGGACATGCCTTACCACTGAGCTACACTTCAACCCAGGAACTAAATTTAAACTTAGTTATCGATAACCACATGTGGCTAATGGTCCCTCAGCAGTACAGCTGCTAATATTTACTATGGAATTTCACATCTGTGGATTCAGTGGACTTAAAACATTTTAAAAATAAATCTTACTTCACCTTACATTTTATAATTCATGAAACTATATGGACACACTTATCACTTATCTATACAGATTTCATTTGTACTCTTCGGTTGAGTTGTTACTAGACAGAAACCCTTTTTTCCTTCTGCTCAGTACTCACTGTGGCTGTGTGTTGTCTCAGTCTTCCAGCTGCGTGCTCCCTCATCCCTCCTCCTCTGTCCTGTGGTTTTTCTCTTTTTTTCTTTTTTGGTGTGGTGCACTAGGATCTTGTGCTGGGCAAGTACTTTACCACTGAGTAAAATCCCCAATCTTTTTTCCTTTTTAAATCTCCAAGTCCGTCCCCCCCATCTTTTTTTTTTTTTTTAACAAAAATAAAATTTTACAGCCAGGTATGGTGGTGATGCATGCCTTTAATCCCAGCACTCAGGAGGCAGAGGCAGGTGGATCTCTGTGAGTTCACGGCCAGCCTGGTCTACAGAGCCAGTTCCAGGACAGCCAGGGCGACACACAAAGGAATCCTGCCTCAATAAACAATAAGTAAATAAATAAATAAAATTTGTATTTATTTTTGAGCCAGGATCTCACTGTGTAACTCCAACTGTCATGGAATGCAATGTGCAGACCAGGCTGGCCTCAAACTCACAGGCATCCACCCACCTCTGCCTCGTCAGTGCTGGGTTAAAGGTTTGTGCTACCATGCCTAGCAGGACTTTTTGTCTCTAAGGGGATGTGCTCACACTTGGGGTCCTCTCCCGGTGCTGGTGGGCTCTTACTTTAATAGTATTTGTTGCTTTCCGTGACAAGAATGTGACTGTAGTAGCAGGTTCTTTTGTTTTCCACATCTCACTGTATGGTGCAGGCTGATGTGGAACTCACTCTTTATGTAGCCAGAGCAGGCCTCAGCCTTGCAGGCTTCCCGACTCAGTCTCCCAAGGGCTAGAGTCACAGGAGTGAACCACTATGAAAAGACTGTGAGGTGAGTGGAACCCAGATTCCCTGACATAGGCTGAAATCTGGCTGTTCAAGTTTCTATAAACTGGGTTGATATTTACATATAATCTGTGTAGATTACCAATCCCAAATATAGTGTCAGTGCTATGTGAAGTAGTTGTCATTTAGGGGAAAAAGTCTGTTCATGTTTAGTACAGATAAAGCTTTTATTTTTGCCAAATGTGGATCTACCATTTTTTTGAATCTAACGAAAAAGTGTGTCCTGGGCATTTGTGTTTGATGCAGACAGTTTGAGCCTGCTGTGGTGGTGTGCTGGGTAGAGGTATGTTGTTTCTGTGTAGTTGCTACAGCATTCTCTCGTGTGTGTGTGTGTGTGTGTGTGTGTGTGTGTGTGTGTTGGCATTGTGGAACACAGCCAGTGCCACCTCACCTTTGTCACTGTTCTGTGCTCTGTCTCGCAGGAGTGTGCTAGACTTCGACTTTGAGAAACTCTGTTCCATTTCTCTCTCACACATCAACGCGTATGCCTGCCTGGTGTGTGGCAAGTACTTTCAAGGTAAGGACATGGCCAGAAGAATAAACATGTTAACTTTGTGAAGCCACCTCCCCCCATCCCCCGTCTTTATTTCCAGGAAACGGGAGAAGGTTCCGTCCTTGGTCAGAGTTGAGCACAGTTGGAAGGGAGAAAGATCCATGAAGACCCTCTCTCCAAACATTGAGTTTCTAAGATGCTTTTTCCTTTTTCCCTCCCTCCGTCCCTTCCTTCCTTTTGGTATTGGGCATTGAACCTAGGTTCTCAAACATGCTGGGCAAGTGCTCTGCTGAGCTGCCCCCCACCCCCTGGGTTCCAAGTCGAGAGTTTTCTGTGTTTACAGCTTGAATGTTTTGAGACAGAGCCTGAGTACACAGGCCAGCCTTGAATGTGAGCCTCCCGCCCGGGTCTTCTCATGCTCAAGTATACTTATTCAGTTCTTTTTTGAAAATGTAATATTTCAACGCATTTAGACCAAGGGAGTAGAAAGTACATTCATAGTATACTGGCGAATGTGAAAAAGAGAAGCCACATTCTTCGCTTTGTAGGGAAGCTTTTGTGAAAAATCCCATAAGAACATCGTGATTTCTGCTAGACTTTACAGCAGAGCTTACAAATGCAGACAGAGGGTAGCAGTGCATGCTCAGGCCAGCTTTCGTCCCCTTTGTCGTTTTGAGACAGTTCCTCAGTATGTGGCCCTGATTGGCCTAGAACTCACGCTATTGGCCTTCCTGGCTTGAGCTCGTCACTTCTCCTGTCCCTTGTCTGCTGAGTGCTGGGGATATATGTGTTGCTACCATGTCTTTCTCCAAAGTCAGTTGTTAAAGATCTACTGCATCTTAACTTTATTATTTTATATATGTATGTGCGTATTTGTGGGTGCCTTTGTGTGCTTGTGTAGAAGTCAGGACAGTGTATGGGAGTTAGTTCTTCAACCATGTGGGTCCAGGGATTAAACTCAGGTCATTAGGCTTAGTGATAAATACCCTTACTTACTGAACTTTTTGCCATGTCCTCAAGGTCATGTGTGTGTGTACAAGTATCCACCTGTCGTCCCCCTAATGCTGAGATCACAGGTGTGTGTCGCCATGCCGAGCCTTTAGTTTTAGCTTAGTGTATGGAGTGCTGGGCTTCTTACGCATCTTTGTGTATTGTTATAGTTCACTCTCTCTCGCTCTAAATATTGATTTATTTTATTATATGAGTACATTGTGGCTGCGTTCAGACACACTAGAAGAGGGCATTGGATCCCATTACAGGTGGTTGTGAGCCACCATGTGGTTGCTGGGATTTGAATTCAGGACCTCTGGGAGCACAGTCAGTGCTCTTAACTACTGAGCCATCTCTCCAGTTCTTTTTTGTTGTTGTTCTTTGAGATGGGGTTTCTCTGTGTGTCCTTGGCTATCCTTTTGAACTCTGTAGACTGGTCCTTTTGAACTTTGTAGCTGGTTTCCAGCTCAAAGACCACCTGCCTCTGCCTCCCAAGTGCTGGGATTAAAGGTGTGCGCCACCACTGCCTGACCTATTTTCTTCTTCTTTTCTTTTCTTCCCTTTTTTCCCCTGCAAAAGGACTTGAGTGGGCTAAAGGAGAGCAGTATTTTAAAGAGTGTTGGAAGGGTGAGACCGCTTGGGCACCTTAGCAAGACCATGTCTCAGAACGACAGAGTCTGCTGGTAGCCTAGTGCTATTGCGTTTGTGTCGCCTGCACAAAGTTCTGGGTTAATGTTAGTGCTACTGGACAGTAGAAAACCCAGAGCCGCCACAGGGCAGAGCACACGGGTACAGGATGGTCCCGAAAACGGGCAGATGGAAGTGGACGATGGAGAGCTGATGGCTGGAGGCCTCGGGACAGGCGCAGCTGCCTGCTGCATGTGTGTGCGTGCTTACTTGTCAAATGAGGTACTTCTGGCTGTTGCTGGTTTTTGATACATGTTAAGTTGGTTTGTGTGTATATTTTATATCGAAACTGATTTCTCTAGCTTATATTTTTTTTTGTTTGTTTGTTTTGTTTTTTGTTTGTTTGTTTTGTTTGAGACAGGTTTTCTCTGTGTAGACCTGGCTGTCCTGGAACTCACTTTGTTGACCAGGTTGGCCTCAAACTCAGAAATCCACCTGCCTCTGCCTCCCCAACTGTTGGGATTACAGGTGTGCGCCGCCACCACCCAGCCTAACTTATATCTTAATGTTCTTTCTGGTTCTCTTTATGAGAGAAGTTTATGTGATGGTTGATTTCATGGAAGGTTTAGGACTTTGTTTCTGCTTTTTTTTTTAAAGATTTATTATATGTAAGTACACTGTAGCTGTCTTCAGATGCACCTGAAAAGGGTGTCAGATTTCATTACGGGTGGTTGTGAGCCACCATGTGGTTGCTGAAATTTGAACTCAGGACTTTCAGGAGAGCAGTCAGTGCTCTTAACCATTGAGCTATCTCTCCAGCCCGTTGCTGCTTTTAACATGTTTTGTACAAAATAATGAAACGAACAACAAATCTGGTTTGTGCCTCTCTAGGCCTTTCTCTGATAGCCTTTTCCCTTTCCCCACAGGCCGGGGTTTAAAGTCTCACGCCTACATCCACAGCGTCCAGTTCAGCCACCACGTCTTCCTCAACCTCCACACTCTCAAGTTTTACTGCCTTCCTGACAACTATGAGATCATTGACTCCTCGCTGGAGGACATCACGGTACGTGTCCCAGGGTGCTGGTGAGGGACGAGTTGTTTTGTGAGCTATCCCAGGGATCCCTGGAAAGTGCCCTGCAAGAGGGCAGCCAAGAATTTGAGGGAGAGTGAAAAGGGAGACTTGGAGTCCTGGCGCCGACAGAGAGGGAGGTGCTCCATACATACATGTGACACCTCCCTGGAGACCCAGGGTCATGGTGCTTAGGATCCTGTGCTTTCTGACAGTCATTGCTCATGGAGTTGACCAAGCTATAGGGCTGAAGACAGGCCTGGAATTCAGTAATTAGACATGAAACTGTAGATGAGCACTGTGGAGGGCGTCCTCTGTCACCTTGGCCTTCATCCTTAAGGCTGGGCCTTAGGGTGTGTACTGGGGCATTCATGACCAGGGCAGGTTTTTTTTTTTTTTTTTTTTTTTTTTTTTTTCCGAGACAGAGTTTCTCTGTATAGCCCTGGCTGTCCTGGAACTCACTCTGTAGACCAGGCTGGCCTTGAATTCAGAAATCCGCCTGCCTCTGCCTCCCAAGTGCTGGGATTAAAGGCGTGCGCCACCACTGCCTGGCTGGAGTTTTCTTATAACAACTTTGACGTTTCTTTGCTTGGCAGTACGTGTTGAAGCCTACTTTCACAAAGCAGCAGATTGCAAACTTGGACAAGCAAGCCAAATTGTCCCGGGCATATGATGGCACCACTTACCTGCCAGGGATCGTGGGGCTGAACAACATAAAGGCCAACGACTATGCCAATGCCGTGCTGCAGGTAGGCTCAGGGAAGGACATGGGGAGGGACTGGAAGCAGTGTGAAGGCCACCAAAAGATTACTGCCTTCTGAGAGCAGGTAGAGAAGGTCTGCCGAGCAAGCCATTTGAACATTTGTTCTGCAGCCAGCAGAATGCTCCTCTCTGTGAGGGGTGGTGGGGGGTGGTGTGCCACATGCTGAGGGATTCTTTCAGCCTCCAGGGTTTTGGCTCCTGACGTTTCCAGGTAATGACAGGTGGACTCTGTTACTAGGCAGTGCCAAAATGAAACACGCTGGTTGCTTTTGCATTTCTTTCCCTCCCTCCCTCCCTCCCTCCCTCCCTCCCTTCCTCCCTCCCTTCCTCCCTCCCTCCCTCCCTCCCTCCCTCCCTCCTTCCCTCCTTCCTTCCTTCCTCTGTGTATATGTATGTTCTACATGGGCATGTATGTGTGCAAGTGTAGGTTCCAGTGGAGTCCAGAGAAAGGTGTTGGGTCCCCTGGAGCTGGAGTTCTGAGCTGCCAAACACGGCTCAGCTCCCGGGGGTCCTCTACAAGAGCAGGATGCGGCCCTGAGTACAGTTTTTAAAGTACTTTTTATGACTGCTTGCTTTTTTGTTTGTCTATTTGGTTGGTTTTCTAGTTTTGTTTTTGTTTTTAAGCTAGGGCCTTGCTCTGTATCCCAGGCTGGCCTGTACTCATTACACTGTCCAGTCTGGCTTCACACTTGTGGTGGTTCTCCTGTCTCAGCTCCCAAGTTTGGGATTCTAGAGTTGCTCTGCTTTTCTTTTTTCTTTTCTTTTCTTTTTTTTTTTTTTTTTTGGTTTTTCGAGACAGGGTTTCTCTGTGTAGTCTTGGCTGTCCTGGAACTCACTCTGTAGACCAGGCTGGCCTCGAACTCAGAAATCTGCCTGCCTCTGCCTCCCAAGTGCTGGGATTACAGACATGTGCCACCACACCGGGCTGCTCTGCTTTTCTTTTCTTTTTTCTTTTTCTTTTCTTTTTTTCTTTCTTTCTTTCTTTTTTTTTTTTTTTTTTTTTTTTTTGAGACAGGGTTTCTCTGTATAGCCCTGGCGTCGTGGAACTCACTCTGTAGACCAGGCTGGCCTCGAACTCAGAAATCCGCCTGCCTCTGCCTCCCAGAGTGCTGGGATTACAGGCGTGCGCCACCACACCCAGCTGCTCTGCTTTTCTTTTAAAGTCCTTCCTGGTGTAAATGTTCACTAAGTGTTTGTCACCCTTTATTTTGTGTGGCTCAGTGAAGGATGTTTTCCTGAGCTCTGGCACCATTTTCAGAGGGTCAGTTTCTTTTGGACTTTTTAAGGCCATCCTAGGCCTGTCCCAGGCGGTCTCTGAATGCTAGCTGAAACTGCTTGGTCCCGAGGGGACTGCAAGGGGCTTTGTGTTAACTAGAGTGCTTGATTTCCAGGCTCTATCCAACGTCCCTCCTCTTCGGAACTACTTCCTAGAAGAGGACAATTACAAGAGCATCAAGCGCCCTCCAGGGGACATCATGTTCCTGCTGGTCCAGCGTTTCGGAGAGCTGATGAGAAAGCTCTGGAACCCCCGAAACTTCAAGGCACATGTTTCTCCTCATGAGATGCTTCAGGCGGTCGTACTTTGCAGCAAGAAGACTTTCCAAATTACCAAACAAGGTGGGAAGCAGGTCATTCTCTGAGTTGAGGACAGCATATCAAGACTGATGAATTGCAGTGAATCCTGATAGGACCCGGAAGGACTGTCCCATGGATAGTGGGTTAGGGTCTTCATTCTTTTCTGATCAGTGGGTCTTGTGCAGAGAAACCAAAGAGGTTGCAGCTGAGTGAATATAAACTGTTTCATTTGGCAAAATAATGGTGTTGCTTACGGGCACACCTGGGAAGAGCCTGTCGGTGAGCAGCTGCCTCCTGTGCCGCTCAGAGACTGCTCATCTCCCAGAGTCCAGGAAACTGCTGCTGAGTCAAGTCCCCAGGTCTTGTGAAATTTGTTCATCCTTTTGTGTTTGAAACAAAGGCTTACTCTGGGGCCCTGACTGTCCTGGAACTCACTGTGTGGACCAGGCTGGCCTCAGACTCCAGCTCTGCCTGCCTCTGCCTCCCCAGGCCGGGGCCATCCTACACTTCTCTTTTCATGCTGAGTGTTAGAGCTGTGGTGATGAGGATGTGATCGCTCTCTTCTAGGAGCTCCCTGGCTAATCGGGGAAGGTTACTGTATAGGAAGGTAGTCAGTGTGGTGAGTGCTGTGATGAGCGGAAGCAGACACACCAGAAGGGGGATGGTTGTGAGCCACCATGTTGTTGCAGGGATTTGAACTCAGGACCTTCGGAAGAGCAGTCAGTGCTCTAAACCGCTGAGCCATCTCTCTAGCCCATCCATTATTCTGATAAATTACTTAAGTAGAGGGAAAGTTTATTATTTTTATGTGTGTGTTTTGCCTATATGTATAAATCTATGTACTATATAGGTGCCTGGCACCTGAGGAGGCCAGAAGAGGGCGTCAGGTTCCCTACAAACTGGAATCATAGACAGTTGTATGGGTCTCCTAGTGGGTACTAGGAGACAAACCCGGTCCCTAAAGTGCTGCGCCATCTCCCCAGCACCTCTATTCCATACACTCTCCCTCCCTCCCTCCCTCCTTCCCTCCTTTTCTCTTTCCCTCCTTCCCTCCTTCCCTCCTTCCTTCCTTCCTTTCTTCCTTCCTTCTTCCTCCTGTTTTTTTTTTTTTTTTTTTTTTTTCTTTTTTTAAAAGACAGGGTCTCACTGCAGCCCTGGCTGTCCTGGAACTTACTGTGTAGACCAGGTAGGCCTGGAACTCAAAGAGCCACCAGCCTCTGCCTCCTTCGTGCTGGAAATCAAGGCCTGTGCCCCATGCTTGTCTAGTCATGGCTTTCAGATTCTCTGGTATTTAGGGAAAGGAGCACTAGGCAATGATAAGGCAAGCAGGTAAGGAGCTGAGACTCTTGGGGTTTAGGATGTTAGGGTAACAGAGAAAAGGATTCACTTGGGAATGGACAGTGTATGTTGATCAGAACCCCATGATTTACTCCCAAATGAGTAGAGTGACTCACCCATTTGAGCATAGTGCTTCACAGTGTGCACCAAGGCCAGTAACCCCTCACACTTGAATGGGGGCAGCTGCCCTGTGTGCTAGAGCCAGGAGTCAGTTTGTCCCTGAACCGACTTGGAGGTGGTTTTGAGTTTTAAGATTTGTTTATTTTTAAATGTGTGTATAGCCGGGCAGTGGTGGCGCATGCCTGTAATCCCAGCACTTGGGAGGCAGAGGCAGGCGGATTTCTGAGTTCGAGGCCAGCCTGGTCTACAGAGTGAGTTCCAGGACAGCCAGGACTACAGAGAAACCCTGTCTCGAAAAACCAAACAAACAAACAAACAAAAAAAAATGTGTGTATGGGTGGGTGGGTATGTGCATATTTGCGCAGGTGTCCATGGATTCTAGAAGAGGGTGTAAGTTCCCTGTAGCTGGGGTGAGCAGTCCACTGTTGGTTCTGGGAACTGAATTTAATGTCCTCTGTACAAGCAGTGGGCTCTCTTTCATTTTTATGTCAAGGCTTCAACAAGATAAGATATTTTTGTAGAGAAATTTATTTTGTATACCATGGATGGTTGTGTGTGTCAGCCTTCCCTTTAGCTTTTGACAGCTTTGCAGAGTTAAAGATTAATTGGTTAGAGCTGCAGAAAAATCTTAGCCCTAAGAGTAAGCTTCTGCTTACCTCGTCTCTTCTGTCATAGCACAGTTTGTGTTGTCAGCGAAGCACAATGTTCTCCAGTGTCTGCGACCTGGGCATTGTTGCTTAGATATATGTGGTGTTTATGGAGAAGTTTTGGCTGTGGTCATTGTAATTGAATAGTGTGTGTGTGGGAGTGGAAGAAAGTAAATTTGTAGAGTTGTCAGGCCTTTGGAATCAGATAAAGATAAAGTTAAAGAAGACCATACAGTGTTATAGATTTTAACTAGATGAACAGAGAACAAGTAAGTGGAGATAGACATTTGGGGAGAAAGTAGCTGGTATCCCAGAAGTATTCAAGAGGTAGGCAGTTGGTCTCTTAGGCACGCTGAATGTTGTTTCCAGAATCCTTTGTCCACAGGGTATGTAGATGCCTTTTTAATACTAGCACCAGGAGTCACCATCTTGAATACAAGAGTCTTTGTTAGATAGGGAAGGGAGGAAGTCAGAGCTGCTTTGGAGAAGTGAATGTTACAAGGTCTTTATTCATTGCTATCACAGGGTGTTGATATACATTCTGGGACAATGACAGGGTCACCAAAGCACCTTGAGAGAAACCAGACTGAAGAGTAAGCTTGACCCTGAGTGCGGCGTCTGTGGTCCGGAGAGGAAGCTGCAGAGTGTGGGATGTAGTGTGGCTGATGGCTGGAGGGGGGAGGGGCGGCTGGTGGTGCGGGGCTCCTTCCCTGCCTCTGAGCTGCAGCGTGTCCCTCCCTTCCTTTTTTCCCAGGGGATGGAGTTGACTTCCTGTCCTGGTTTCTGAATGCTCTGCACTCAGCCCTGGGGGGCACCAAGAAGAAGAAAAAGAGTAAGTCATGATGCTTGTCAAAGGAGCCATATTTTCTTTCTCATATATATATATATTTTTTTACAACTTCTGTCCTTTTCTTTGTTCGTTTGATTGGTTGGTTTTTTTTCTGAGTCAGGGTTTCTGTGTGTGGCCTTGGCTGTCCTGGAACTCAGATTCTCTGTAGACCAGGCTGGCCTCAGGATCCGCCTGCCTCTACCTCCTGAGAACTGTGATTAAAGGTGTGGACCACCACCACTGCCCGGCCTGTCCGCTTCATTTTAACTTTGGGGCGGGGGGAGCAGGGGAAGGTTGGCTGTATTGTACTACCTTCCTCATTTAGAAACAAGTCTTGCCCGAGCCCAAGCTATCCTGGAACTCAGTTTCTTCTGTCTTAGTTTCCTCTGTGCTCAGATGACTTTGAACTCCTAATCCCCCTGCTTCTACCTCCTGAACGTTGGGATTGCAGGCGTGTGCCGTTAGGCTGCACTAGGCCTGAGTAGACTTTGCTCTGTGTTTTGCTAGCCTATGGCTATATTCTCAGCCTATTTTTTTCCTAGTTTGTTTTCTTGTTGTTTTATATTTTTCTTTTTTTAATCTTTGAAATACAGTCTTGGCTATGCAGCAAGACTTGGAATTTATGATCTCCTGACCTAGCCTCCCAAATACCGAGCTTACAAATATACACCATCATGCCTGGCCCTGGGTGTGTTTTAAGCAGAAATGCCTGGGAGATACTGCGTTAAGTGAAGTAGGCCTGACAGAAGTCGACATGTGTTATCGCTCCGGAAGTGATCCTCCAGCCCTGAGAGTAGAATCCTGGTTACCAAGGCCTGAGGCTAGATGGGCTCAGATAGAGGAGTTAGCAGGAAGAGGAGCTCTCAGTGTTCTTTGACACAGCAGAGTAACGGTGGTTGACAGCCACTAACTGTATACTTGAGTGTAGCTGATAGAGAGTGTTTTGAGCACGGGGAACGAGTCTTCAGAGATGAATATGCTAGTTAACCTCATCTGGTCCTCATTGCACTCTGTATGCACTGATTGATAGCACTCTACTTCAGTGATAGTTTTGGCTGTCAGTTAAAGTCCCTCACCTGCTCAGATTAAAGTTTTATTTGCTCGGCATGCCTTCATGAGTTTGTGTACGTCACATGTGTGTGGTACAAGAGCCCGTAGAGGGCAGGGTGTCACAAGCCACTGGAAAGCTCTTTTTTGTTGTTGTGGTGGTGCTGGTATGAGGGCTTTATCTGCATGTACACCTGCATGGGTGTGAGCCACCATGTAATGACTGGGAATTGAACTCATGACCTCTGCAAGAGCAGCCATCCCTCCAGCCCCTTGGTCTTTTGTTTGTTTGTTTGTTTGTTTTTTGGTTTGTTTTTTTTTTCCCCTTGTTTTTTCGAGACAGGGTTTCCTGGCTGTCCTGGAACTCACTCTGTAGACCAGTCTGGCCTCGAACTCAGAGGTCTGCCTTCGCCTCCCAAGTGCTGAGATTAAAGGAGTGCGCCTGCGCGGCCGCCGCCGCCACCACCACCACCACCACCTAGCTTGTTTCGGTTTTTTTTTTTTTTTTTTTTTTTTTGTTGTTGTTGTTGTTGTTTTGTTTTTTTGTTTTTTTGAGACGGGGTTTCTCTGTGTAGCTGAGAACTCACTCTGTAGACCAGGTTGGCCTCGAACTCAGAAATCCTCCTGTCTCTGCTGGGATTAAAGGCATGCTCCACCACTGCCCCTTGTTTTTGGTTTTTGAAACCGTGTTTCAGTGTAGTCTTGCAGCTGCTGTGAACACCAGGCTGGCCTTGAACTCATACAAATCACCTACCTCGCCTCCCAAGTGCTGGCATTGAAGACTTGGATTGCTTGGGTGTTTGTTTACTGTGTTGTTAGTCATTTCTCTCATGCCGAGTGTGGGTTCAGTGTTGTCTCTCTTCGAAGGCATTGTGTGATTATGAGAAATGTCTTGGTTGAACTGCTTTTCGCTGTGTGCGTGCGTGTCTGTGTGTGTGTACTGTGGAGGCCCAGGCCTGGTATTAGAGTTTAAGGTGAGACTGCCTTACCAACTTTTGAACATGTGAGTCTGGGGAGCACACTCAGGTCTTCACGCTTGGCCGGAAGCTCTGCATTGATCAAACCATTTTCCTCTGCCTAGTTTTTGGTAGCTTAGTTTGTTTTTTGTTTTGAGGCAGAGTCTCATGTAGATGCCTTTGAACTCAGGGTCTCTCTGTGTAGCCCTGGCTGTCCTGGAACTCACTCTGGAGACCAAGCTGGCCTCGAACTCAGAAATCCGCCTGCCTCTGCCTCCCAAGTGCTGAGATTACAGTTGTGAGCCACCCAGTTCTATGCTCAGTTTTGACTGATAATTTTTAAAAAAATATTGTCTTTTTTATAAAAGATTTATTTATTTTATGTATGTAAATACATTGTCCCTGTCTTCAGACACACCAGAGGAGGGCATCGGATCCTATTACAGTTGGTTGTGAGCCACTATGTAGTTGCTGGGAATTGAACTCAGAACCTCTGGAAGAGCAGTCAGTGCTCTTAACTGCTGAGCCATCTCTCCAGCTCTAATATTAAGGATTTTATGTGCACAAATATTTGCCTGCTTTTTGCTGTGTGTTTCATGTGTGTGCCTGGTGTTCTCAGAGATTGAAAGATGGCATTGGAGCCCCTGGAACTAGAGTTCTGGGTGGTTGTGAGCCACCGTGTGGGTGCTGGGCATCAAACCTGGATTCTCTGTGTGAGAGCAGTGAGTGCTCTGAGCTGCTGGGCCAGCTCCTCAGCACTCAAGCTCGCTCTCACTGTCCTCTGTCTGTCTCTGTCTCTGTGTCTCTCTCCTCCCCTTCCTCTCTCCTTCCTTCCACATACATGTGTGTGTCTTTAAGGTGTGTAAGGCACTCATTCATTTCAAATGTTCATTTTCATGACCCAGCCCAATGGTCAGAGTGTCCTGTGGAAGGGGTCTACCGTAATTACTTAGATAGTCATGCCATCACCATGGTGACAGGAGCTGTTGTAAAGTGAAGCTTCTGTGCTTAAAGAAAGCTTGAATCTTCCACTAGGAGATTCTCGTTTATACCAGAAATTGAGAAGTTGGGAATGTGTACTTGACATGCTTTCTGGCCTCACAGACTTTGTATTTTTCTTTTCACTTGTACAGCTATTGTCAATGATGTTTTCCAGGGATCAATGAGAATTTTCACCAAGAAGCTTCCTCACCCTGATCTGGTGAGTGTCCAGAACAGAGTTTTAGCCTGATGTATGCTACCTCAGGCTTGGGAAAGCACAGGAGCTTAGAGGGTGGACAGAAAGTGTCGCACAAGGGAGTTCACAGCACACTCGCAGGTCTGGCCTTACTGTGGGGCTGCGCTGTAGCCTCAGACTGTGGTTGGTAGTTAGTGTGTTGGCTAAAGCGGTCTGACCACCGAGTGCTCTGGTACCTTCTCCAGAAGGCTTGCCGAGCTGCTTCTGTAGCCTGGGAACTTTTAAAACAGTCTGGTATATAAATGAAACTTCTCAGACAGTGGACAGCAAATTTCTCTTTAAAGAGTTCCTCTTTTGCTTCATGTCACACACATTGGATTGCCCTCCTCCTGCTTGACATCTTGTCTAGGTTCATGACCACACACGTGCACACACATGCGTGAACATTGTCAGGGACTGGTTCTGAATGCAGCTGCCTGGGCTCCGGACCAGAGAAGATGTGAATACATCTCCCACATGGGAGTGCCAGGTCCTCTGTGGGGTAGCTCCATGCTCACGCCCCCACATGGGCGTGCCACACCCTCTGTGGCCTAGCTCCATGCTCTTGCTCCTTTCCTCTTTCGTCGTCTCCTTCATTCCCAGCCAGCGGAAGAGAAAGAGCAGCTGCTCCATAACGACGAGTACCAAGAGACGATGGTGGAGTCCACGTTCATGTACCTGACGCTCGACCTCCCCACCGCCCCGCTGTACAAGGACGAGAAGGAGCAGCTCATCATCCCCCAGGTGCCGCTCTTCAACATCCTGGCCAAGTTCAACGGCATCACAGAGAAGGTACCGAGCGAGCGAGCGAGCGAGCGAGCGATCGCTGCCCTGGCCTGCGCTCTCACTTTGTTTCTCACTGTCCTCCCTCCGCAGTGTTGACAGCAGGGAAGTAGGAGGCACGCGCTCCACGGGCGGGGCATCCCCAGCCACCCAGCTCTTCACACTTCAGAGTCAGCACACACTTCATACACTTCAAGCCGCGCAGCCCTGGTGTTTAGCTCTGAACTCTAGAGCTCCTTGCATGGCTCGTGCCTGCCTCTGAGTACTGTAGAGGAAGGTGGGGCACTTACATGTTTGGAAACAGTAGACACAGAAATCTCAGCTTTTAAATTTTACTCTTTTTATTCTGTGTTGTTTTTTTGAGTCAAGGTGTTATCTAGCCAGGTGAACCTGGAAGTTGCTGTGTAGACCAACCCTGAACTCTCGATTCACTTTCCAGCTGGCTGACAAGTGTAGGCCGCCAATTCCAGCTCCGGCAGTTATTTGTAATTTGTCTATTTTGCTCTGTTTGTTACTAATATGGGAGCTTACCCATAGGGGCAGATTGTTGGCAGTATTGGAAATGATGACCCTGCTCTGCTGGGAAGCTATCTCCTGGGGTGGAGTGGGGACCTTGTTTTCCCACTGCCCTTTTGCAGTAGTGTTTCCTTCTGAGCCGGAGGGGCGGTATAGACACCGTGCCCCTGTTTTTCTTGCCAAGTCTTATTTTACTAACATTTTAGAGGAAGCCCCAGACCCCTTTGTAAACATTTCTCCGTTTTCTAAGACGCCCTTCCAATGACTGTTGTTTGGAAGGGAAGCCGTCTGCGGCCCCTCACTAGCGGGTGGGAAGGGAGGCTCTTATTTGCTGGTTTGTAAGGTCATTGTCCAGATGGTTTTGAAGTAGGCAGATTCTAATTTTCAGTTAGTATTTTCTTGAGTGTTAGTGAGATGGCTCAGCGGGTAAAAACACTTCTTGTGTGAACCTTGGGACAGTGGTTCAGTGCCTGCAGCCCACGATGGAAGGAAAGAGCAGACTCTGGAGAAGCGTCCTCCGGCCTCTGGACACGAGCTGTAGCGTATGCACACTCATGTTCACCTGTTTCTCTCTCTGTCTCTAACACACGCACAGACACTCACACACACACACACACACACACACGTAAAATAAAATTATTTTCTTGGGCAACTTGTGGATGTCTGGAGAAGTCTGTTTGCATCACTTCAGAGCGCAGTCCAGAGGGAAGCCTCGTCTGGTTGTTTCTCTCTGGTTATGATTAGTCTTCCACTCCTGGCTCTTACCTAAAGGTGAGCTTAGTTCTGCCAGCATTACACCCCGGCCAGACAGGGCCCCGCCCTGCCCCTCTCCTGGGGCCATGCAGAGTGAGCTTACAGGGCGCTGACACAGCCTGGAGATTTTTCTCTCAGATGAGTGCTTTGTTTTAAGGTACGTCAGTGCCTCCTGTGTGCTGGGTACAGGGTTTTCCATAGAGCTACGCCCCCAGCCTGGGTCTTTAATGCAGGAGGGGTGTGAGGAGCTGACAGCCACCTCCTCGGAATACTGAGGGTGCTTCACTGCTACCAAGTCAGGACGTTTTTCTCCATTTTGAATAAAGTAATATCTGTATGGTGGAAATTCAGCTTTTAACTGACTTTTTCATTAGATAATTGTGTTTGCCTGAGCCCACAAGCTGTGATAGCAGTGTCAGCAGTGTGAATGTGGAGGCAGCCCATTGTGGAGGTGTCTTAGTGTTTGCCATACTGCTGCTCTTAGCCTCTTGTGATTTCTGAGACTGGGTGTCTTTTAAAGTCTAGATGCGATGCAGAGTTATGTTTAAAAGCAAGGTCAAGCCCCCATTTTAAGTCCTCCTGAGTACTGGCATTGATGACCTCAAATTGTCTTTGTAGGAATACAAGACTTATAAGGAGAACTTCCTGAAGCGCTTCCAGCTCACCAAGCTGCCTCCGTATCTAATCTTTTGCATCAAGAGATTTACCAAGAACAACTTCTTCGTGGAGAAGAATCCAACAATTGTCAACTTCCCGATCACGTGTGTATCGCCGGCTTCTCTGTGGTGGCGCCCCCACCTCTTTCCTTTTGAGATAGGGTCTTAGGTAGCCCAGGCTGTCCTTGAACCTGACAGATGGTCTTGAACTGAAGCGCCCGCCTCTGCCTCTCACATCTGCAGCTGCCACAAGTGGCCAGGATTTTGGATGTCCTTCCGTGTGGTTTCTTTTGGACTAACTTGGTTGGGATTGTAAGAAACAGTTTCCTACATCATAGACATGAGGGGCTTGCTGGAAGGACATACATATTTCAGGTCCCTAAAGGTGGATGCTTCCCTAGATCCAGCCATTTATTTGTTTGCGTGTTTGAGAGTCAGTCTCATGTAGGCCACAGTGGCCTGAAGCCACTGTAATCTAAGAATTTACCCTGCAGCTGAGCTCTCATGACCGTTTTGACGGAGCTAGAAGGATGCCGCTGGTCTAGTGGGCTGCCTCTAATTCTGAAAGGCGCCACCAGCAGAGGCCGTTGCTTTTCAGTGTTTTTAATATTTTTTTTTTTTTTTTTTGAGACAGGGTTTCTCTGTATAGCTCTGGCTGTCCTGGAATTCACTCTGTAGACCAGGCTGACCTCGAATTCAGAAATTCGCCTGCCTCTGCCTCCCAAGTACTGGAATTAAAGGCGTGCGCCACCACTGCCCGGTGTTTTTAATATTTTTAACTAAGTTTTACAATTTTGATATATATAGATATTTTGCATGAATATATGTCTGTACCATATGCATGCCTGGTGCCCACAGAGGCCAGAAGAGGGCATTAAATCCCCTTAACTGTAGTTGTAGACATGTGTGAGCCCCCATGTGGGTTCCAGGAATTAAACCATATTCTGGAAGAGCACCTAGTTACCCTAACTGCTGAGCCAGCTCCAGCTCCAAGAGACCGTGCTCACGTGATCTGAAGACGTTCTCAGAGTGTGGAGGAAGCTCATGGCTCACACAGTGAGCGTGTGCCAGCATGTGGGTGCCGAGGGTGGAGGAAGGCAGTGTCTAAGGCAGACTGGCGGAGAGAGGAGGCTTTGCCTGAGCATGTGATGTTCAGCTCAGGACTGTCTGGGGCATGTTCAGCATTCTAGTGGCAGGGCAGTTGTACATTCTTGTCCAATAACAAGGCAGTTTGGGACAGTAGTGGACAGCTGCTTCCTTCTTGGATTCTTTTCCTCCTGTTTCCTCTCACTTTCCCCAAACCACTGTATCGATGAGCTTTATCTGAATTTTATCTAAAATTTTTTTTTTCCCTAAAATTTGGAAATGGGATCTTGCTATGACGCTTAGGCCTGGTCTTTGCTGAATTTGTGACTCCTTGGCTCAGCCTCCTCAACCTGGGCTTATAGTGTGTGGCAGCTGCCATGTTGAATTTCTTTCTTTCTTTCTCTCTCTCTCTTTTTTTTTTTTTTTTTTTTTTTCCGAGACAGGGTTTCTCTGTGTAGCCCTGGCTGTCCTGGAACTCACTCTGTAGACCAGGCTGGCCTCGAACTCAGAAATCCGCCTGCCTCTGCCTCCCGAGTGCTGGGATTACAGGCATGCGCCACCACGCACAGCTCATGTTGAATTTCTTAATGAGGAATACAAGATAATTTTCTTTTTAAAAAGAATATTATACAATCTTTAAAATGTGTGTATATGAATGTCTTTAAAAAAAAGATTTATTTATTTTGAGTACACTGTCCTCTTCAGACACCCCAGAAGAGGGCATCAGATCCTATTACAGATGGTTGCGAGCCACCATGTGGTTGCTGGGAATTGAACTCAGAACCTTTGGAAGAGCGGTCTGTGCTCTTAACCTCTGAGCCATCTCTCCAGCCCATGTATGAATGTCTTACCTGCATGTGTGTCTGTTTATCGTGTGCGTGTAGAGACCCATGGAGGTCAGAAGAGAGCATTGGATTTTCTGGAACTGGAGTTACAGATGGGTGTGAACCACATAGGTGTAGAGAAATGAGCCTGGGTCCTCTGCAAGAGCAGCCGGTGCTCTTACCTCTGAGCCATCTCTCCAGTTCCTCCTTTCCCCCTCCTTTCTTCCTGTTCCTTGCCACCATCCTGTTTGCATGCCAAGTAGAACAAAGTAAGGAACACAGAAGCCACCTGTCTGTCCTCTGTAGTGGGGCTCCAGAGGCACTGTCTTTCAAATCCCATCAGCATTGTGTCGGAGCTAGTCTCTTGTGAGTTCCCACTCTCACTAGTGTGCTCCTGAGAGGGAAGAGTGCGTCAGCTCCCAGGGCCCGCTGCGGATGGCGCTTCCGTTCGCTAGCTGCTGGGACTTCTTACCCTGCTAGCTTTCTTATGGGCCTGGATGTGTTTATCATCTTACCTGTTCGTGCATCTGGGAGTTGTGACTTGAGGAGCTTGCCCTTCGGAAAGCTTGCTCTGGAGAAGTTAGAAAATAGGAGATCTGTTCTTAGAGTAGGACTCCACAGACTTCTCTATTAAAGGAATTACTACATCTTATTTCGTTTGTTCATGGGTGCGCACTCACACCTGCATGGGTGTTTGTGAGCCTTGGCACATGTGTGGAACACTGAGGAGGAGTTACAGGATTCATTTTTCTTCTTCCACTGTGTGGATCAAACTCAGGTCACCAGGCTTGCATGCTGAACACTTTATCAATTGATTCATTTCCCTAATTGTTTTTAATTTTTTAAAAAAACTTTATTGAGACAGGGTCTCTATGTAGTTTTTCTGGATCTCGATATGTAGACCATGCTGACTCAGAGATCCTCTTGCCTCTTCCTGCGGCATTAAAGGTGTCTGTCTAGCTGAGGTGTATTTTACATCATTACAAGTAACACAGTTTACATAGGTAGCAGAGGTATGAAATGGAGGGTTATTCAAGGCTTCTAGACTAGGAAACCAGCACTGAAGAAAAAATGGATCCATCACTTTATGTATATGAGTGTTTTCATCAGCATGTGTCTTTATACACCGAATGTGTCTTCTGCCCTTGAAAAGTAAAAGATGGCATGGAGAGATTGCATAAAAAATAAGGATATCTCACCTCTGCAGGCATTCACATCCATCTGCATGTGCACACAGGAACATACACCACACATGCAGAGGAACAGAAGGCAGCCAGCTCTCTGGTATGATGAAACCTGTGCTACTTATGTGAGCTGGGTGACTTGTAATGATTTTGCCTCTGACTTCAGTGAAACGAAATGAAAGAAGTAAGGTCCTTGGAAGCAAAAAAGCTGATGGTTTGCCTAGTTGTCAGATTAGGTGGTTACAGCGAGGGCACGGCCTGTGGTGAGTCTTCTTCCTGTCGGGCGCCTAAGGGCAAAGGACGGTGCTGTCCGGATCCGGGAGCTGCACGGTGATGCCCAGGTAGCCGTGGTCTAGGCCCTGCTGACTCGGCTCATTGCTCACAGGCAGGCAGGGGAGCCACATTCCTTGCGTGACCTGCTTAAATTCACAGCAGTCATGTGACAGCCAAGATTCCCGTTCAGATCCAGGTGAGCAGAGAGCCTGCCCTTTTGGCCCCTAGACATGCTTCTAGAGGGTGTTTTCCTGACATAAGTAGTTGCTGCTGAAAAACTAAATCTCAACTCCCTGGAATTTTTTTGGCACTGCAAACCTTCCCAGAGCTAGGACCCTAAGGTAACAGTCAGTAGCTCTG
Source organism: Apodemus agrarius (assembly GCA_964023405.1). Classification (NCBI taxonomy): domain Eukaryota; kingdom Metazoa; phylum Chordata; class Mammalia; order Rodentia; family Muridae; genus Apodemus; species Apodemus agrarius. The sequence continues at coordinate 100,850,009 of OZ030006.1, read as the reverse complement.
AGGTTCATTTGTTCATGTGTGGGATATTTCTCTAACTTCACAGCCGTGGTCTGATTTACTTATTTATCTTTTATCTCCAGAAATGTGGATCTGAGAGAATACTTGTCTGAAGAAGTCCAAGCAGTCCACAAGAATACTACCTATGACCTCATCGCCAACATCGTGCACGACGGCAAGCCTTCTGAGGGCTCCTACAGGATCCACGTGCTCCACCATGTGAGTGGCTCCATGGCACGGCTCGGGCTGCAGAATAGGTGGTGCTCCTGTGGTGACGTTGTGTTTGTTCGCCTTTTTCCGGGCCTGGCTTCAGAGCTCTGTGCATACCGGAGGCAACGGCTTTAGTTTCGTCTTACTGTTAGATATTCCTCGAGGTTTTCTGAAGCCCTGATTGCTGGCCCTGCCCCAGCGCAGTTACAGTAGACATTGGTTTTCAACTGGAGTAGAGGCCAGGGATGCAGCCACAGACCCAGACCCTGCAGTGCTGTTACACCCTTACTTAAATCCAAACAGAGATCGGCATCCTAGTTAATTAGGAAACTCTGCTTTAGATTATGTGGATGTATAATGAAGTGTTAGGTATTCTGAACTTGTCCTGGAGATTCTGATACCCAGCTAGGGTTGAGAACATCTGTTCGGAGTCAGAGCCCACCAGCCAGAGAGGTCTTCTCAGCCCAGCAGCTGTGGTACCACCTCAGGGCTCCTTAGAAAGGCAGAGTCCCAACCCCTTGGGACACTTCATTATTTAACAAGACCCTTTGATGTGTTTGAAATGAACATTTGAGAAGCTTTGGTTTAGAAACTCTTGTTTTTGTCTGTCATTGCTTTTGAGACAGGGTTTCACACTGTAGCCCAGGCTGGCTGGGAGCCTGCTGCAGTTCTGCCCTCTGCCTCCCTGGATCACAGACATCACTGCCATGCCTGGCTGAGCTGAAATAGTCTAAGAGTATATGTAACATACGCAGGCTATAGTTGCAAATAGGATTTAGTGTAGGTTGTTGTAACTTGGTTAGTGTCTCTGGGACTAATGGTTTACTGTCCTTAAAGGGTAGCTCCCTCCCACGCATGAGGAAACCTAGGCTCAGTAGAGATACTTGGCCTCCAAGCCTGTGTTCCTAACTAATCTTAGAACCAGAAAGGGACTTGCTTATTGCGGGCCTGCACTTCCTCTGTTGTCCCTATGTTTTGAACTTCAGAGTGTCTAACCTGTGCAGCATCTGTGCTGTCACCACAGCTTTTTCGTCTGCCAGCTAGCTGTCTGGCCTTGCCCAGGCTCGCTCATGCAGCACCAAGATGCCTTCACTCTGTCCTTTGTGTTGCTGTCTGGGGCGAGGGTCTGGGCAGGGAGAACGTCGACTTTCAGGGTTTTGCAGCTAGCTTCATGTACTTTTTAGTAGTTTGTCTGGTTTTTCATTTTTTTGGACAGTAAAGTCTTTAGAGATTAAAAGGCTTCCTCTTTTTTCCTCTTGAGCGGCCACTCAAGGCCTTTTCAGAAGGGTGGAAATGGGTCTAGAGATTTAGCTCAAGTGATAGGGTATCCTATATGCGCAAAACCTGGGGCTTGTTTCCAGACTCCACATGGGCTGGGTGTGGTGGCACACACTATGCCCGCACTCCTGAGGAGAAGCAGGAGGATGGAAGTTCAAGGCCCTCCTTGGCTGAGGAGAAAATGTGATGCTGGCCTGGGTTGTGTGAGGACACCCTTACATACAGACACGCAGAGAAAGGACAGAAAGGAGCAAGATGGTTGGGACGTCAGTGTACTTCAGCGTCTACCGTTAGGACTGAGGTTGCCTGAACTGTCAATGAGTCAGGTCTCGCCAAGGTAATGAACCATCCTCATGACTCTTCTTAATATTTAGTGGCCATTCTGATGTTTCTGACTCTTGGCCGTGATCATTTTTACCCTTCTGATTTTGGGGAGCCGTTAACCCAGCCCTTTATGCTTTGTGCAGGGGACCGGCAAGTGGTATGAATTACAAGACCTCCAGGTGACGGACATTCTGCCCCAGATGATCACGCTGTCTGAGGCGTACATTCAGGTGGGTGTGGTCCAACGCAGGAAGTGGAACTGATATTGTGTCTTGCTTGCAGGCCCCGGTGCTTTGAGTGTAAGGGAATCAGATTATGTGGCTCCAGGAGTCAGTCAGACTTTCAGTAAGGAAAAGTATGGAAACCTGTCAGTCACAAGTGGCTTTGTGAGTTTAGCAGAGATCTGTCACTCTAGCTGTAGGAGAGCCAAAGCTGTCTTCTGACCTTTGTGCACACCAGGCATGCACGTGGTAGGCACATACATGCATGCAGGTGAAATACTCAGATACATTAATAATAAATAAATCTGGAAAAGGTGGAAGAAAAGTTGAGGGCGGGCGGGAGGTAAAAACAGAACGGAAGGGACTGTTGTGGAAGGTGTGGGTTGTCTGGAGACTGTGGCTGTGTATTGGGTGTCCTGCTGTGTGTCGTCTGCTCAGCATAGTTTCTTAATGGCTAACTGACTGAAGAGATATCCCGTTCTATGTTCTATTTCTGACAGATTTGGAAGCGGCGGGATAATGATGAAACCAACCAGCAGGGGGCTTGAATGCCTTGTCTGGGCTCTGGCTGAAGATGGTAAATAAAAGTACTGAAGCTGTAGCTGAACGTGGACTGACTGTAAGATTCCTACCCAGCCCAGGTTTTATGGATTCTGGCTGATGACGATGAAGGAGCCTGTGTGCCCTGGTGTCCTGCGCCGTCTCCGCCTGTTCTCTGCACACGATGCGGCCGACCCGCCTTGCCTTTCAGCATCAGCACCAGCAGGCAGAACCCTCAGAAGGGTGCTGTGTTGAGTCACTGCAAGTAGCAAAGAGCAGGTAGTTCCACGGAGCCTTGCGTCTTGAGACTCCATGAGCAGACATGACGTAGGTAGATGGCTTGCCTCTGGTTCCCTCATCTCCTGGGACTTTTGGGATGAATTAAATATCCTCGTGTTTTTAAACCAGGCTCCTGTTTCATATACCTCATATAGGCTTGTCAAGGGTTTCGTTTTTCAAATTCGAGTTGGATTTCTGAGTTCAAAGCCAGCCTGGTCTCGAACTAGAAATCTGCCTGCCTCTGCCTCCCAAGTGCCACCACTGCCTGGCTTCGTTTTCCTTCTTAACCTTAACCATTCCTGTCTGTAGTCTGTCAGCGTGTGTGTACTATCCTTGTCTCTTTCTGTCAGCTTATCGGTGGTATGTCATTTGGGATATATTTGTCTCCAACTGACAAAATATCTGGCTAAAACTGAGAGGTTATTGTGCCCACCCAGCAGGCTGACAGTGGGTGACTTGGGACTGCTGTGCGCCCCGCTTCCTCCCCAGAAGGCAGAGAAGTGGAGGAACTAGAAAGCGCTGCCCGAGGCATTGCAGCTTGAGCAGGTCTTGGCCAGGGCAGAGGAATTGAGCAGAAGTGGCTTCTGTCGAGCTCAGTCACTGAGCAGGAACCTGAGGTTTGAGGCCTTGGGCCTGAGCCATGGGCAAGCCACTGGAGCAGGAGCGGGCAGTGGGCAGCTGATCACAGCGGCTTCCGTGGAACTGGTTTGTTTGTTTGTTTGTTTGTTTGTTTCTTTTTTCTTTTTTTAAATTTTAGAGCCGGTGTTGCTGTGTAGCCCCATCTGGCCTCCAGGTTAGCATCCTCCTGTTTCTAACTAAGAGAGCTGGAATTTCAGGCCACCATTCCCCCTTCAGCAGGTTCAGTTGGCTAGGGACGGCTCAGCAGGTAAAGACGGCACACTCCAGCAAGTGTCTGCTGGAGTTCAGTCTGCTTCCACAGGGCAGAGAGAGAGGACCGACTGCAGATTCTCTGACCTCCACATGTGCACTGTGGCACACTCCGACCCCTCTCACGCGAAACACAAGTAATTGAGAACATTCTAGATCGTCATGTTTGCAGTGATGGCGAACACCTGCAGGGGTTGAGTTGGAAGGCTGGGACTGGCACTCAGTGGAGAACGCCTGCCCCTCAGTGCCAGGCTCGTGCTCCGCCCTCAGCGGGGAAAGGAGAGTAAAAATAACAGCTGGGAGCTGGTGAGACACTCAGCTGGCAAAGTGTATTCAGTCCCCAAACTCATGAACAAACGGAAGAGCAGGCAGACCTGGCCTTGCTGTGCCGGTGAGGGGCGTGGTCTCCAAGGCAGTGTGAACAATGCGTGAGTAGTGACGGCTGAGGGTCTCTGGCTCCCACATGCACAAGCACTCATAAACATGGGACACAAGCATGCACATACACACAGTAAACACATCGGCTGCACACAAAGCTGGATGCGATGGCACACACCTGTAATCCTGGCACTTGGGAGGCAGAGGCATGGGGACCATGAGTTAAGGGTATCTGTGTACACTGTAAGACCGTTTCAAAAACCAAACAAAAATGCTGGGTTACTGGGTCACTGGGTCGTTTGGGGCTTTTGGTGCTGGGGACTTGAACCCAGGACCTTGTGTTAGGCAAATGTCCTGCCTGCCACTGAGGCGCATACCCAGTCCTGGCAAAGCAGAAAGGAGCGGTACAGACTGCAGAGCAGCTTGGTGAGATCTGTTTCATCCTCCTCCCCAGTAAATCTGCTGTGTAGTTTTACACATGTGCTCATAAATGATTTTGAATAGTACGTGGTAAAATGCCTTGTGTTGGGGCTGGGGGGGTGGCTCAGTGGTTTAAAGCTGCTTCATGACTGTTCTTCCAGAGGACCTAGGTTCAAATCCCATCACCCACTTGGTAGCTCCCAACCATCTATAACTCCAGACCAGAGGCTCTGATGATGACCTCTTCTTGCCTCTATGGGCAACAGGCACACATGGTGCACATACATACAGAAAACAAAATGCCCATACGAAATAATTAGAACAATTTTATTTTTTTTGAGACAGGGTTTCTCTGTATAGTCCTGGCTGTCCTAGAACTCACTCTGTAGACCAGGCTGGCCTCGAACTCAGAAATCCGCCTGCCTCTGCCTCCCAGAGTGCTGGGATTATAGGCGTGTGCCACCACCACCCGGTTTAGAACAATTTTTTTTTGTTTGTTTGGTTTTTTTTTTGTTTTTGTTTTTTTGTTTTTTGTTTGTTTTTTTGAGACAGGGTTTCTCAGTATAGTCCTGGCTGTCCTGAAACTCACTCTGAAGACCAGGCTGGCCTCAAACTCAGAAATCCTCCTGCCTCTGCCTCCCAAGTGCTGGGATTAAAGGCATGTGCCACCACCGCCCGGCTTTTTTTCTTTTCTTTTTTTTTTTAAATTTAGATTATTTGTATGACTGTTTTGCCTGTAGAGTGTCAGGCATCTGGAATTACAGGGAGTTGGCAGCTACCATGTGGGGCTTTTTTTTTTTTTTTAAAGCTTTGAGTGTATTTACTTTTATTGTACATTTGTTTTCTTTTTTGGTTTTTTTCGAGACAGGGTTTCTCTGTGTAGTCCTGGCTGTCCTGGAACTCACTCTGTAGACCAGGCTGACCTTGAACTCAGAGATCTGCCTGCCTCTGCCTCCCAAGTGCTGGGATTACAGGCGTGCGCCACCACCGCCCGGCTAGAACAATTTTTAAAATGACTTGTGATGACAGTTTAAAATTTAGTCATTCGCCGGGCGGTGGTGGCGCACGCCTTTAATCCCAGCACTTGGGAGGCAGAGGCAGGCGGATTTCTGAGTTCGAGGCCAGCCTGGTCTACAGAGCGAGTTCCAGGACAGCCAGGACTACACAGAGAAACCCTGTCTCGAGAAAAAAAAAAAAATTATAAAATTTAGTCATTCATCATGGGCCATAGATGAAATTGTATTTCTCAGTGAATGAGTTTTAGCTCCAAATAATACTGTTTTCCTCTGGAAGTAACTCATAGTCTTTCTCCATAGCCCTGGCTGGCCTGAAACTCACTCTGTAGACTAGGCTGGTCTTGAACTCATGGAGACCTGCCTGTCTCTGGAGTACTGGGACTAAAGGTGTGCACAACCACTTGGCTCAGTCCCTTATTTATTTAGCCTATTGTGGTGAGCATTGAGTCCTCTGTCCCTTTTCTCCGGAAGTGGCTTACAAACTTTGTCTTATCCTAAGCAGAGGTGGTAGAGGTGGTGTGTGTGTGTGTGTGTGTGTGTGTGTGTGTGTGTGCGCGCGCGCGCGTGTGCGCCCTTCACAGAGGCACCACTTGTCTGGACTGTTGGCTGCTTTTCTGTGTTGGCGTTTGCTCCACGTCTCCAATGTTTCTTCATGTCAGCATGTGTGAAATCTCTCACTGTTGTGTCCCCAGCCATGGGCTCTCATAGCTCACCACGCTGGCCACAGTGAATGCTGACCACCTTGATAGGTATGGGTTGTGGCTGCTCCTTTGAAACACAGCTCTGTGCTGCAGCTCTTCCCTTCCTGTGTGATTCCAAGGGGTTGGAGGTATAGCAAATGCATGTCAGAGGGCAGTTTGTAGGCGTGAGCTCTCTCCCCCCCACCCCCTGGCTCCCAGGGATCAAACTGAGGCCATCAGCCATGGCGGCGGGTGCCTTCACCTGTTGACCAATGGCTTTGTAATGCTGTAATAAAGATGGTGACCAAAAGTAACTCAGAAGGGAAGGGGTTATGGTATTTGGCTTATACATCTTCAGTTGAGACTCCTTCTTCCCAGAGGACTCTAGCTGTGTCAAGTTGACCAAGAGCCGGCCAGCATGCTCACTGAGTCATCCTGCAGGCCCCACAGCTCCCTTCATGCTCATTTTGTGATTTCAGCAATATTGGAGATTGAATCTAGGCCGTAGCATACCAGTGCCAGGGCTCTGCCTCTGAGCCACAGCCGCCTGCCTTTTGATTTTTGAGATAAGATCTTAGGAATTGCCCCAGGCTTGCCTTGGACTTGTTAAACTGCTCAAACAAGGCCTTGAACCTGTAATCCTCCTGCCTAAGCTTCCTTAGTTTCCCCTTCCCTAGTGCTGAGGGTGGCAGGGTTCTCTGAAGACTCAGACCTTTCCTGTTGAGCCTGATCCCTCCTGGAACTTCTTTTCCTAGGGAATTTAGTCTTCTCTAGAGAAACAGCCATCATATATTTATCTATGAACCCATACGTACACATACACACATATGTTCATTAGATTGTCTTACACAATAAATACGGCTTAGGCAGTCCAACAGTGCTGTCTGCATCTGGAGGCAGACATGAGCCTGAGCTGTGTGGCTGATTGGTCCCTGAGGGTCGGTGCCTCAGTAGTCCCAGAGGCACTGGAGGCCTGGAGGGTTCCTGAGGAGCTGCTGTCTTCCGTCCACCCTGGAAGCCTGGGAAGGACAGGAGCGGTGGTACAGCGGGAACGGAGTTGACGCCTTTACCAGCCAGGAGGAAAAGCAGTCCGCAAAACTCACTCGGGCTTCTCGGGCTTCTCGGGCTTCTCAGACTTCATCCTCATGCTTGTCTGGGACACACCTTTCCCCACCCCCCCCACCTTCAAGCTTTGCCTCATTTACCCTCTTTCCCTCAGTTACCTGACTGTCATAATGAAAGCAAGTTCAAGTCTACAGGCCGAGGATTTGCATCTCATCCACTGCTGCCTCAGCAGGCTGAGCAGAAAGCGTGCACTGGTGCTTAGGTGATGGGGCGGAGCCAGACAGGGGTCTGGACGGGCAGAGCTCACTGTCAGAACACCCAAGGACCTACGGTGCCCTTTCAGACTGATGGGACTGTACGTAGTGGGTCTATTGGTTTGTAATTTCTAGATTTCCTATAACAAATGTATTTTTTTATAATTAGAAGTATGACAAGTTTTTTAGCTATACATGTAAAGGGACAGTCTGGCATTTTTAGATCTTTAATACTGAAGATGGATTTATTTGCATTTTTAAAGATTTATCTATTTTATGTATATGAATATTTTGCCTCCAAGCATCAGGTGCTTCCTGGTGCCCATGGAGGTCAGAAAAGTGCATCAGATCCTCCGAAACTAGGGTGGTCCACCGTGCAGGTGTTTGGAGTCAGACTCGGGTCCTCTGCAAGATAAAAGTGCGCCAAGCTGCTGAGCCATCTCTCCAGCCCCACGTTTGCTTATTTTGATGTTTTGGTACCTTCAGTTTAAGACTTGTGGGGAGAGAGTTGATAGCAGGAGGGAGACCATGCTGGAGGAGATTAGGGAGTAGGTGTGGACCGCTCTGTAAGGCAGAGAGAGAGAGAGAGGTGGCCCAGCCCTGCTGACATCAGGCTTTGACTGACTCCTGCCACCCCTTAAAAGACACTGTTTTCTTATTCTGCAAAAGGGAACAGGGCTTTATTAGCGTGTCTCAGGCATTGTGTTACACGGGGACTGGTCCTCGGAATGCACAGTCCTAGATGATCTTAGATCCTCATCGCAGACATGGATTCACCCTCAGGATTGTAAACTTACATAAAGACGGAATCTGCCCCTCCCTCCATGCTCGCTTCGTTTCAGTGCCGGGAGAAAGCCCAGGCTCTAGAGCACGCTAGAGCAGCGCTCCGGCACTCAACTGTCAGCCCCTCAGAGACTTTTTTTTTTAATTGGTTTTTCCGAGACAGGGTTTCTCTGTATAGCCCTGGCTGTCCTGGAACTCACTCTGTAGACCAGGCTGGCCTCGAACTCAGAAATCCGCCTTCCTCTGCCTCCCAAATGCTGGGATTACAGGCATGCGCCACCATGCCCAGCTTTGAAACTGGTTTTTATCTTAGCAGCAGAACAACTCCAGTTTGGAGCCATAATGACCAGAGCACCGCGTGGTGCTCAGCCTCGCCCGGGCCAGGCCTTCCTGGCTTAAGAGAAGCTGATTATTTTCATTATTTGTCACTTGTGCCGTGGCCTGAGTGTGGAGGTCCGAGGATAACTAGAGAGTCACCTCTTCCACAACCTTAGTCCCAGGGGTCAAATTCAGAGGATCAGGCTTGAGCAGGAAATAGCGTCACCTGCTGAGCCAGGTCACTGGCCTAGTTTCCGGATTTTTACAGTAAGTGTGTGTGTGTGTGTGTGTGTGTGTGTGTGCTGTCAGCCTTGGCGGCAAGCATCTTTACTCACTGAAGCGTCTCATGAGTCCTTCCTGATTTTTAAATTCTCTTTTGAAAAAGCACAAGCTGAAGATTTCATATCCCTTTTCTCCCTCCCTTCATCCCTCCCTCCCACCCTTCCTTTTTTTTTTTAAAGATTTATTTATTATTATATGTAAGTACACTGTAGATGTCTTCAGACACCAGAAGAGGGCATCAGATCTCTTTATGGATGGTTGTGAGCCACCATGTGGGTGCTGGGATTTGAACTCATGACCTTTGGGAGAGCAGTCAGTGCTCTTACCCGCTGAGCCATCTCTCCAGCCCCTCCCTTCCTTTTCTTAACATTTTTCTTTCCTTCTTCCTCTCTTCTGTCTCTTCTTTCTGTGTTCCTTTCCTTTCTGTGTCTTTTCCTTTCCTGTCTTTCTTTTCCTCTCCCCTCCCCCTCCCTCTCTCTCCCTCCCTCTCTTCCTTTTTTCTCCTTTTCTCTTTCATTGTATTCCCAACCAGCCTTAAACACTCAGTCCTCTCACTGTGGTCTCCCAAGATCTGAGATTGTAGGCAAGAGCCGCCACACTACCTTTAAACAGTTTTTCTTCTTAGCACTGGGGATCCGACCCAGGTTTCCTGCTTGCTGGAAAAGTGCCCTGACACTGCCTCGCCCACGGCCCTTAGAATAGTACTCTGTGTTCCCATTTTTTATTCTTCTGAAGTGTGAATTTCATAGATGTGTTAGCAAGGGGTTGGAGTGGCTACATCTACCGCCCGTCTCCTCAGAGCCGTGACAGTTCCTTCCCGGTCCCTGGGGGGGGGGGGTTGTAGCTGTGGAAGCTGGCTTGGCTCTGGTGGGGGTGAAGGCCTGAAGCCCCTTCTGGAGGCTTCCGGAGGACATGGGCCCTCTGCGCCTCATCGCTGGAGGAACTAGAAGCCACTCCGGTGTTAGTGTTGGGCTGCGGTTAGAGCTGGGACATCCAGGCTGACCCAGGGCTGAGCGTGCAGGCTGAGACTCGTGGTCCCCTGAGACAGGTTGCTGTGGGGAGGAATCAGGAGCATTAGGGCGGGAGGTAAGGTCTGTTTCAAGGAGAGTAGCTGGTGGTGGCATCACTGTGATGGTGACAGTTCAAAAGTGCCAGATTCCCTGCATTAGGCCACTTGCAGCTAGACTAGTGGTATCTTGAGGTGGGGGCTGTGCATTTTGTGTGGGGGACGCATTGCCTATTGATGGCAGAGTTGGGACCAGAGCTCAGCCACCTCTCACTCTTCCTTCCGTAGGCAAGGCCTGGAGCCCTGGGAGCGAGAAAAAGTGACTCCTTGATCGCGTCCCTTACTTCAGGTGCCCAGATGGACTTGATGGGGAGGGACACATTAAATTGGCCCCCGAGGACTTGCTGAGTTAGAGTGCCGCTCTGCCCACAGTGGCTGTGACAGTGCTGGGGTCTTTTCTCACACCAGATGTGGTGGGCCAGCTGTGCACACCAGCAGAGCCCGGTACAGGCACTCACTGAGTTTGACAAATATGAACAAGTGGATAGATGACCACCCAGTGGGTGCTGGCTTTAGGTACATTGTGACCTGGGCCAGATTGCTGTCAGGGTCACTTGAGAGACCACTGTTCCCTGACTGGTGTTGGAGCTACTTCTGGCTTAGAAAACAGAGGGCCTGTGGAGGGTGGCGTCAGGTGACCACGGTGCTGCTGGCATCTGAGGGACAGAAGCAGCCAACACAGGGAAGGCTGACTTCTCCCAAGGCCGGAGAAATGCTGGCCATTGCCTGAACATGGACTGTCTCATGGTCAGGCAGCTCAGAAGTGACAAGACCTTAGACAGAAGCTGTAGAGGGCTGGATGGGGTGAGGAGAGCAGGGAGTGACAACGTGACAGTAGGTTCAAAGGAGTGCCTTTTCCTGATGGAACCGCCGGAGACCCCAAGGAGCCTGGAGCTGTGCCTGGCAACGGTAGGATGATGCAGTCCACAGAAGGGGCAGAATGACCTTCTGTTCCCAACCTTAGCAAGCGAAGACCCATCCCTCTCCCCCGGGGACTGGACTCACCTGAAAACCAAGTTCTCAGAGGTGTGGGGTTTGGAAGCATTGCAGGGGACTGGCCGGGGCCTTACATACGCCAAGGGCCTGTTGGAGACAGCACCTGGGGTCAGCTTTGTACTAATTCTCAGGGGTATGGGGACAGCTTTCCCTTCACCTGCTGCCTAGTAGGCACTCTTGAGGTGACCTTTAGGGCCCCTCATGCCACTCCCCAAACCATGGGCCTCTAGGAGTTCAAGATGAAGAGTGGACCCCCAACATATACTATAACCCCGCCACTGAACACAGACGGCTGGGGGCTGCCCATCCCGCCCACCTGTGGGCTTTCCCCCCTCCCATTCTGTCAGGATGTGGTCTGTGCTGCTCTGAGACCACAGCCCGTTCTATGGGCACACTTAGTTCTGGGCCTCTGAACCCGAGGCCTTCTGGATCCAAGCGATGGGGCTCCTGAGGATCACGGACCAAGGAGGGTGGGGCTGTGGGAGGGCGGGGCTGTGGGAGCAGAGGGGACTCCTGGGACCAGCTGCAGAGTGGGCATACCTGGCAGGTGATGCGGGCATCCTGGCTCCCGGGCACCAGGGCCAGCAGCTGGGGCATGTGCTGTTCCACAAACTGCTCACACTGAGGGAAGACACAACATGTACCCATCTGCGAGAGAACCCACCACACAGACCTGCCGTTCTACCTCGCTCGGCCACTCCATTACTCCTGACTGTGGGTTTGTGTTTTTCCATCAGTGCCTGGCTGACCATAAAAGACTCAACCGAAGGGCTAGAGAGATGGCTCAGTGGTTAGGCACTTGCTGCTCTTTTCGAGGACGGGAATGACGGCTCATAACCCACCTTAACTCCAGTTCCGAGGAATCTGATGGCGCCTTCTGACTCCCTGGGCACTGCACATACATGATGCCCATACATACATGTACTCAAAACACATACAAATAAAATAAGTCTTTAAAAACAGGACTCTACCTAAGTTTGACGGGCTGAAACCGGTTTCTTTGGGGGAGGCCAGGGTGTTGGGCTGGAGCTGGCTCGCTGCACAGCACCATCTCATGTTTGCCTAGCATGCATGAAGCCTTTAGTTTAAGCTTCCAGAACTACATGAGAGTCAGCAGAGTGGTACATGCCCGTAGTCTCAGTACAGAGGAGGTGGAGGCAGGAGGATGAGAAGTTCAGGGCCAGTTTGAGTTGCACAGGACCCTCTCTAAAGAAAACCCACTGCAGCCAGGCGGTGGTGGCGCACGCCTGTAATCCCAGCACTTGGGAGGCAGAGGCCGGTGGAGTTCTGAGTTCGAGGCCAGCCTGGTCTACAGAGTGAGTTCCAGGACAGCCAGGACTACACAGAGAAACCCTGTCTCGAAAAACCAAAAAAAAAAAAAAAAAAAAAAAAAAAAAAGAAAGAAAGAAAAGAAAAGAAAAGAAAAAAAAAACGAAAACCCACTGCAGTGAGGGAATGTAGCACAGGCTTGCAAAACTATCTTTGTTGTTGTTGCTGATTTCTTTTTGGTGTGAGACAGGGTTTCTCTGTATAACCCTGGCTGTCCTGGAGCTCACACTGTAGACCAGGCTGCCCTCAAACTTAAGAGATCCACCTGCCTCTGCCTACTGAGGGCTGGGACTAAAAGTGTGCACCACCACAGCCGTTCTTTAAAGTTAGGTTTTATTTGTGTGTGTGTGTGTGTGTGTGTGTGTGTGTGTGTGTGTGTGTGTTCATTCAAAAGGACATTTTACAGCAGTTGATTCTCTCCGTTTACCATATGGATCCCAGGGATCAAACTTGGTTGTCCAGCCTTGTGGCAGTGCCAGTGAGCCACCTTACCCAACCTTCTATCCTATCTCTGTCTCCTTTCACCAGACAGGGTCTCATGTAGCCCAGGCTGACCCTGAACTCATTACTTATATAGCCGAGGCTGGCTTTGAACTCCCGTTTCTCCTTCCTCAGCCTTTCAGATGCTAGAATTACAGGCTAGCACTACCGAACCAGCTTCTAGCTCTCTCCTGCAGGAAGATTTCTCCCAGTTGAGTTACAGAGTGAGCAGGGTGGGGCAGAGGAGGATCCTGGGAAAAGGCTAAGTTCTTTTTCTGTCCCAGCGGCCCTTGCTTCCCTCATTTCCCGGCACCTGCTGGGTTCACGTCATGGGGGTGGCGTGGCACACCAGGGGAACAGGGTGGCAAACACGCCGTTGAGTGAAACCAAGAAAAGACAGCATGGCCCTTTTCTACCAGCACTAACAGAACTTTCCTCGGCTTAGCCCATGAAGAGGGCCCGCTGATCCTCCACAGTCCAGAGCCTTGCCTCTTAGCCCGTTGCAACCGGGACAACCCTATCATTGTCTGACCCACAGCCTGCCTACCTGGCGGGGAACCAGCCCAGCATCATGTGTGGCTCTGGCTGCAAAGTTTCTTCTGGCTCAGCCCCCCCCCCCCCCATCGCACACATGCCCTAAATCCAAACCATGTGCCCCCCCCCCCATACCTTGTGCCTGTCTAGCCAGAAGCGAAGGCAGGCCTGGTGCATTGCCTGTGGCATAGCCTGTTCACTGGCGTTCCAGGCCTGGTTGACCACAGACTTGCAGAAATGGCACTCCGGGTCTCGTAGTGGCCATCCTTCTATCAGAGGCTCCTCAGCAGGGAGAGCTGAAGAGAAAGTAGATAGAATTGTCCAGCAAGATGGGTATGGAGGTACATACCTTGTTGTGCCAGCATTTGAGAGGCTGAGGCAGGAGGATTGCGCCAAGCTTGAGGCCAGCCTGTGCTATGTAGTAAGACTCTGTTTTAATCCTTCGCCCAGGACTGTGTCTTGTGCAAGTGTTGGTTCTGGGGCTGGAGAGATGGTTGCACGGTTAAGAGCACTGACTGCTCTCCCCAGGACTGGGGTTCGATTCCGAGCACCCACATGGTGGTTCATAACTGTTAGTTATTCCAGTCCTAGGGGATTCGATATCCTTTATGGCCTCCGTGGGAGCCAGGCATCCATGGGGCACGCACGTGCTGGAGCAGAAAAAGAACCTAGCCTCGCCCCAGGATCCTGCCCTGCCCCTCCCTGCTCACTCTGTAACTCAACTGGGAGAAGTCCACTTGTAGGAGAGAGCTAGAAGCCGGGTACAGTCACGCTAGCCTTTAATCTTAACATTTGAAAGGCTGAAGAAGGGGAATTAGGGGTTCAAAGCCAGGCTCAGCTATATAAATAAAAACATCCACATCCATAGAAAGAAAGAAAGAGTTAAAAAAATAGTGTTGCTTCCTGAACCCCGCTGTGTCCACGTTCCTTCCCCTGTGCACGGGGGTGGGGTGGGTGGGAGGGGGTGGGTGGAGGGGTGGAGGGGGGTGAGTTGGGGAGAGGTAGTGGGGGAGGGGACGGCAGTCTTACCAGGGCCAATGGCATCCTCAGTGGAACAGCGGAGGACAAGGCCACAGACTAGCTGGGGCACCACACGGCCCAGCAGCGCGTCTAGCAGGAGAACTGTGTAACGCTCAGCCAGGCATTGGCAGATGCCACCCACCACCAGGGGTACCACGTGGCACACCTGAGACACAGCCACGGCCAGCACACCCTGGGGTGAAGGTGGAGAAAGGACACCATGGGACCTGCTTCTGGCAAGCTGCCATTGTGCCCATCTGAGTGGGCACCCCAGACGCACCCCCTTCTCCCTTCTAGGAAGGAGAGCGGGTCTGTCCACAGGTCACCGATATCCGGGACAGCAGGGGCCTTGGCAGCACCTGGAGTCACCAAATCTGCAGTTGACGCCGGGTACAGATCTGATGTGACTAAAGGCTTGAGTCCCTTGAAAGGGGGCCATGGCTTCTAACAGCCTGGCCTGAAGCTAGAACCCAGACCCATTTCCTGATGGAGGGCCGCCTCCTTTCCCATGCTCATCCATCAGGAAGACAGACAGTTCCTTCCATTGACCCCCCAAAGCTGACATGTCCTTGGCTTTTGGAACCCCCGGGAAAGCCAGGATGTCTCCTACCTCACTCCAATTCCAAACAAGCTCTAGCTGAAGGGCAACAGAGGTCACCAGGGTGTGACTTTGTCCTTTACTCCTTATTTCCATCTATGTGACAAGCTGGCCCCAGTGCCAGGAGGTTGAGGCAGGGGGAGGGCTCAGCATATGGACACCCCCCCCCGGGAGTGTGATAGCTCCCAAATGGGCCACTTCCTTTAAGACACCCACCTGTTATCATTGACCCCCACGGCTCTCCTCCTGTCATGGTGACATAGGTCAACAGCCATAGGACCAAGCCGCCCATTGGTGACATGGTCTTCATCCCTAGACTACCTCCACCCGTGCCTCTTCCCCTGGCCTTAACCTCTCTCTGGCCCCTGCTGACTGGGAACATGCTAGAATGGCCTCTGACCTTAGGAAGCCTCCCCGTGCCTGCTCCCCTTTTCGGAATACCTCCACGGCCTGCCTGACTCTCACCCTGCCTGAAGCTTCAGCTGATTTCTGACCAGTCCAACACCCTCCTCTCTTGGCTTCCCGGGCAACACAGCAGGCCCCCCACTTGGCTGCCCGTCCCCTCTCAGCTCTTCCGATGCTGTCTCCATTGTCGCTTAATGTCTCTTGCTCAAGCCTTCGGCCCTCAGTGATCTTCAGATCGATAAGGCTGGGTGTTTGTTTGTTTTGCACGAAGATGTTTGTGTTCATGTACACGTGTGTGCAGGTGTGTGGAGGCCCGAGTCAAGGCTGAGTGTCTCCCTTAGTCACTCGCCACCTAATTATTTTTTAAAGATTTATTTGTATTCATGCATATGTCTGTGTGTCTGAGTATATGTATGCCATATATGTGCAGGTGCCCTTGGGCTCCCTAGAGCAGCAATGACAGCAGTTGCAGGTGGTTGTGAGCTGCCTGACGGGGTGCTGGGAACCCAACCCCCTCTTCTGGAAAGGCAGCAAATGCTGCTAACTGTTGAGCCCTATCTCCAGCCCTCCATGTTGTTCTTTTGAGACAAGGTCTCTCATTAACCCTGAGGCTCATGCATTTGGCTAGGCAGGCTGGGCAGCGGGCTCTAGGGTCTGCCTACGTCTGACTCCCCGGTGTGCAGGGTTACAGATGTGTGTTGCTACCTCCAACTTTTATGTGGGTGTGAGTCTCTGAACTCAGGTTCAGCAAGGACTGTACTCACCGAGTCATTTTCCTAGCCCTCTGAGCTCATTTAAAAAGTATTTATGTTCATTTACACCCCAAGGCTGCCCCCTCCTCCCGGTTCCCCCTTACAGAGTCCCTTCCCCCCCCAACAGCTGATTGAGCTCATTTTTTTTTTTAATGGATGGATGTCCTTGGCCCCTGGGGACCTTATTTTCTCCCAGATCTTGGCTCGTTACCCTCTTCAGAGCCTCTCCCTGGCCGACCTGTCTAACTTATAATTTTATCTGTGCGACCCCTCTACTCTTCATGTTCTATAATCTGCGCGTTCCTTCCGTAACACAGGCTTCAGAAAGGCTTGAATATATGCCCTGTTGTGAGTCTTTGTGACCGACATGGGCTTCAGGACCCCAGCAGTGTTGATAGGGAATGTGGGGAGGACAATCCTCAGCTGACCAGGCACTGGGAGAGGCTACCCTGGGTTTGCAGGACAGAAGAGATGCGATTATTGGTGAACTTTTTTTTTTTTTTTAAAGAAATTAATACACTCTTTTTCAGTGACAACCAGTGCTTCTCAGCCTTCAGATGGTGAGCTGATAGAAGAGAAGGCTGGCTCTGGTCTAACCTCCCATACCTGAGCCTCAAGGTTCCTTGGGTAGGAGCAATGCATGGGTGTCTCACATCTAACTGCTCATAGCCTTCTTGGACTGTTGAGGTGGAGGAAGGTGTAGCTACTGGGGGCCGTCCTGAGCTCCGGGTGTGGTCCTTACCTTGGGAATCACGGCTTGGACTCGCTTGATCAGAGTCCTGCAAAGCCAGCAGAAGGGCAGAGGGATGGGGAGCTGTTGCTCAGACAAGTCCTGAGGAAGGAAGCGGAGAGTGGTTAAGGCTGGGCGGAACCGCCCGGCTGGCGACTGTCTGACCAGGCCGTCTCTGCCTCCTAGTTTGAGCTCGGCCTCTCTGGGTGCGCATACGCCTCGCTGGCCACTTCAGCCTTCTGGATTCCCTATAAGCAGCTGCTGGGGAATGGGCTTACCTGAGTGTGGGGCCCAGGCCTTGCCAAGAGGGCTCCTGGCAGCGCCGGGAGGACCAGCTTGTTCAGCAGAGGGTTTGGAAAGGCATCCAGCAGCTCTGGCTTCTGTTCTGGCTTAGCCTGCCCAAGTGGGCACAGGCCCACATGACTGCAGATGGCTTTGGGGTTCTAGGGCATGGAACAGGTAAGGGCTTTTAGGGTCAGAAGGGAACCTCTCTCTGTCCGGGTTCATGCTCAGGGGCAAGAGCCTGGAATTACGGGGAGCAGGCTGGGTGAAGAACTGCGTCTTAGGACTCTATGGAAGGGACAAAGACAGAGGTGGGGCTGTGCAGGGCCTGGAGCATGTGTCTGGGAAGGTGTGAATGCATGTGAGGATTGTGCGGCAATAAATAAGAATGTGGGTGTGGGGGTGAGGGCATGGAGGGTGTGTCTCAATGTCTGTAGCAGGGTGAACAGGCAGGCTCTGATTTGGGCGTCTGGATGAAGAGACTGAGTTTCCTGTAACTGTAGTGGGAAGTGTGTGTGTGTGTGTGTGTGTGTGTGTGTGTGTGTGTGTGTGTGTCTGCAGTTCTGCGCATGTATCTGGTGTGTGGTTGGGTATGGATCTGGGTGTTCATGTGTATGGCTGTGTGTGTGTGTGCTGCGTGTGTGCATGTGTGTTTGTGCACTTAGGCACATGCACTGTGTGGCAGGGTCCTCACAATCTGGCTCTGGAAGTAGTCGATGACCAGGGGCAGGTAGACATCAAGCACTTGGCGACACCGGGGCACCAGCAGCTTCAAGGGAAGGATCTCACACTCCTGTTCCAGGAACTTCCGGATCGTGTCCTGGGAAGGCAGAGAAGGGAGGGTTATCCTGGCCTTTCTGAGGTGTGGCCCCCACCAGAATGCCCGCCGCAAGGTCGCCACCAGAGCACGGCTGCTCCCTGTTTCCCGTTACCTGGAAGGCGTCTTCCTTGGTCATCTTTGTGAGGAGATGGACAATATCCTCACACTCTTGGCATAGGTCATTCTGGAAAAAAAGGGTCTCAAGTGAGGCAAACAAATGAGTTGGGGGTGTGCTCCGAGCTCCAGGGGCAGGGCTTTCTCAGACACAGGCTGACAGGTCCCTTACGGTGGAAGTATGTACCCATCCATCGCCCTTCTCATCCCGCTGTGCATATTCCATCCCATCCTGTCCTACCCACTCGATCCACCCTCTTCTATCCCATCTCGTCCATCGCACCCCAAACTCCCCATCTTATCCCAACCATCCCATCGCACCCCAAATACCCCATCTACCTGCACGTCCTCCCCCTCTTACCCACACGTCCTCCCCGGCTTACCCACACGTCCTCCCCGGCTTACCCACACATCCTCCCCCTCTTACCCTCACGTCCTCCCCATCTACCCACACGTCCTCCCCATCTTACCCAAACGTCCTCCCCATCTAACCACACGTTCTCCCCCTCTTACCCACACGTCCTCCCCGTCTTACCCGCACGTCCTCCCCATTCATCCCATTCCGTCATGTTTCATCCCCATTCTGCCCACCATTTCTGCCACGCTATGCCACACCATCATTCCCTGACAGCCCAGCCTTGTGGGAACCCCACCTCCATTCAGAACCCAGCCCAATTCCTCCTTTCCAGGTCTCTAGTGCCGGCTTGGGGGCTACTCACAGCTCCTGCGTGTCCCCAGACTTCCTGTAGGCAGTGCCCCAGGGCTCTGCACTGGACTGCTTGCTCCAGGCTTTGGCACCAGAATTTAGGGCCTTGTGTGCAATTCAGGGATGAGGCCGGCTCGAGAGCTGTAGTTGGGGGGTCAGAGCAACCCTCATCAGGTTCCAGCATACACTCGGCACCCTGCCCTCACCCCACCTCCAGCCCAGTTTCCTTTCCGAGCGGTGGCCATTGCGTATGCCAGGCAGCCCTGAGTCCTCGGGCTTCAACACCCCCAACTGTGACCGTGGATGAGCCCCCGGGGCCTCACGGGGCCTCAGCTAACTGGCCTTTAAATTCTGGATTATGTGCAGACTGGGGTCGTTCCAGGCACAGTAAGTGGTGGAGAGGCCTCTGGGAGGGAGGCCGGGGTCTCACCTGCTCCTGGGCGGCAGACTGTGGGAAGCAGCAGTAGCCACTGCAGTAGACGTGACTTGGCCATGGCTGCCGACTGCTAAGCACCCTACTTGAGTCAGGGGCTCTTATAGGGGGGAGAGGACCTGGGGGCTGGCCTCCTTGGGAGCAGTGTTTGCCTGTGGCTTGAGAGCCCTCCAGGTGTTTGATCCCACATCTTCTCAGCGGGGACACTCCTGTCCACCTCCTGTGGACTGGCTGATGGTGGTTCCCTTTTCTCTCCTTTAATCCCTTTCCAAGCCCCCTTGGCCCGACTTTATTCATCTTCAGACAAGGGGGTCTTGCTCCACCCCCACCCTTTGGACTGTGCTGAGTGGGGTCAGAATGAGCCTCTCTAGCCCCACCCCAGGCTTCCCAATCCTCGACTCTTACGCAATGCCCTTGAGAGCTTCCTGCACGGCTCTTAACGCGGGGTAAGTGCCGGAAGGGCACACTTCCGACTGCTCCTGGGCCCACCGACCTCCCACTCCCCTTTTACTTTAAAATCCTCAGATTCTAAAGACTCCTGGTTGGTGCTAGTGAGAGGCGCATTAGACAAAACAGGAAGTGTCCTGTGAGGCCGAGGTGGGGACCCGGGGCTGAGATTTCTCTGTCCCCTGTGGTTCTCAGGTGGCTCTATCCAGTAGCAGATGCCCATGTCCCCTAGCCACCCCTCCGGGGCATGAGATGGGATTCAGCTGACACGTGGTCCTCTGAGGCTGTAGCTCTCAGGCCATGGCCACACCTGGCTGGGCCCTAGAGAAAAAGAAGCTCAGGGCTCACTGCAGGGCCGGGGCTGTCGGAGTGCGTTAAGCCACTACTGACAACCCCCCCCCTGGCCATCAGGACCCCCTTCTTTATCTGATTCCTGCCAGTGCCTTTCCCTACGGAGGCTCCCTAGAAAGTCCTCCAGCGCGCACAGCCTGGGCAGGGTGGGAGCCAGTCCATGATGAAAGTAAAGAGTTGGACACGTGATGTAAAACAACACATTGAAGTGGTTCAAGGGTCCGTGCAGTTTCTGTTGGCCTGCTGTTCTCGTGACAGCTGACCACAAGGAAGGCTGGGAAAAGGCCTTCTTCAGTGGGTGATGAGATCTGCTTTTTTTTTTTTTTTTTTAATTATTTGTTTTGTTTGGTTTGTTTTTAGAGACAGGTTTTTTTCTGTGTTGCTTGTTCTGGAACTTGCTCTGTAGACCAGGCTGGCAATGATCTCACGGAAATCTGCCCGCCTCCGCCTCCCGAGTGCTGGGATCAAACTCACGCTCTATCGCTGCCCAAGTTTTTTGTTTGCCCACCTGCCTCTGCCTCTCAAGTGCTGGGATTAAAGGTGTGCACCCCTACCCAACTCTTTTTTTTTTTTTTTTTTTTTTTTTTTTAAAGACAAGGTTTCATGTAGCCCAGGCTGGTCTCAAATTTGCTAATGTAGCTGAGGATGACCTTCGACTCCTAATGCTCCTGCCTCCACTTCCTGAGTGCCGCCACCTACAGGCGAGCACTGCCCCACTAGGCTTACTTGCCGTCGGACTCCAGGTGGTCCTCCACGCCCGGATCATTTGTGTTTCTTGGCTCGCCAGGCGTTCCACTGCGCCACTGGTGACTGACTATGTCCTGAATGGTGTGACAACCAGACACGGCACCTCACAGGCTGGTCACAGGTCCTCACGACCTTGTTAATAGTTTCAGAGAGTCCTTTGGCTGACGTCTAATGCCACACCTGCCAGGCAATGCGGACAATGTCACCAGAAGGGATATTCTGACCCGCTTTGTGGTTCTTCGTTTCTTTCTGCCCCTCGGTGGCTCCTTGGAAGGAAGGCAAGCAAGAAGCATCACCTCCACCTTGACCAGGGCCCGAATGGTCAGGGTTGCTGCAATCCCCAAACCCGAGGATCTAATCTTTGTGTCAGTATAGACATGGCCCCGACTTGGTCACCAAGGCCCCTCGGATATATATCTTCAGTGTCACAGGGGTGAGATGTAAGCAGTGTGGTGAGGAGGACTGTGTCAGGTGAATCTGGGCTTGGGGACGGAAGGAAGCCGAACCTTAGTCTCCTCCTCTGGGAACTTCAGTTCTATCCACACGTTAAGCATTCTACAAGGGTGACTGGCTGCCTCCAACTTCTGTCTGTGGAGAGCTGGACTGTCTGTCAGAGACCTGCAGCTAAATGATCTCCTCAAGAGCCCTTTATTGCCCACTCTGTGTGTCTCCTCACACCCTTGTGACGATCAGGAACATTCCTTTGGGACGTACAATAGACCCTGAGCTCCCACCCCTCATGACAGGGCCAGGGAGCATGTGAGGCTCGAGGCAGAGGTCTTCTTGGCTTCCTGTAAGCATTTGCTTGATGTCCACCGATGCACCTGGAAAGTGTCTTGTTTTATCACTTTCTCTATTCCATTCCAAAAAGAAAACAAAAACCAACAAAACAAAACGAGACAACCTTTCTGAACTTGGAGCGTATTTGGCGTCATCTGCCTGTGTGTGACTGGTCCGTGATTACTCAGTGACCCGCCTCTGTGTGACTGGTCCATGATTATTCAGATTTGGTTTTACAGTAGACTCCTAGGCCTTGTGAGGCGAGAGCTTGTCACTCGATCAACAAGCTGGAGACCAAGGCTTACTATTTTATTTTAAAATTTATAAAATTATAAATTATGCATATCTATATATGTGAATGGCCCATGGGTAAGCTTGGGGGTAGAGCCAGATCTCTCTATGGTTAAGAGCACCCGCTGCTCTTCAGAACTTATTAATTTTGCACTGAGACCCAAACTCAGTAACTCACACTATCTAAGCAAGCTCTTTGCAGTTGATCCACATGCCTGGCCCAAAAATATTAATACTACTAAGTTGTATCCTTAAAAAAGGTTTAGTGTGTGTGTGTGTGTGTGTGTGTGTGTGTGAACACGTATGTATGTGTGGGCCTCTGTGTGCCATCACAGGTGCCCTTGGAGTCCAGAAGAAGGTATTAGATTCCCTGGAGCTAGAGTTATAGGTAGCCATGGCCCCTCCCTGCCCTGCCCCATGGAGATGCTGAGACTCAAATTTGGGTTTTCTGGCAGAGCAGCGAGTGCTCGTGAACACCGAGTCATCTCCCCAAACTCTAAATTGTACCTTTAAAAACAGATTTTTACTTTTATTGTGTGTGTGTGTGTGTGTGTGTGTGTGTTTGTATGTGTATGTGCTTAAGTGTACACACAGGGTGTGCTCCTGTATGCGTGCTACAGTGGCCAGAAGAGTTAGGTGTCTTTGAGCATCACCAACCCTGTCTCTTCCTGTTAGGTGGGGGTCTCTCCTTGAATGTGTGGATCGCATTTTTCCGGCTAGGCTGCCAGCGAGGACGCCCCATTAATCCTCTCGCCTCTGCCTGCCTCGGAATTGGGGTTCCAGGGGTGCACAAGATACCTGGCTTTGTTACATGTATGCTGAGATTTGAACTCGGGTCCTCGGGATTTCACAGCAAGCACTCTTAACCACTGAGCCCTTTCTGCAGCCCCTCCCATGGCTTTTAAGTATTTGATGTTGTTTATATAAAATAAGAGACACAGATAAAGCACTTTTTCTGCGAGGGAGGCTTGATGTTATCTCAGGGAACAGCATTTGCACAGCTGGGTCACAGGCTGAGCCTAAGCCTTTCTCTTAGAGAACATCATTCCCCCGCTGCGGTACATAAAGTGAGTGCCGGGGCAGCATAATCCCCGCCCCACAAACCCCAAAGAACATCAAATCTGTCATCGTAACTGCTTGTATGTGGCCAGGTCTGAAGCTCTGAGTATCTTCACGTTGTGAAATAGATCCCCAGGACACTTTCATCTTGCAAAGCTGAGACTCTGTACCCATTAAACAACTCTTGGTTCTGTCGCCCAGTTTCCGATAACTATCGCTGTTTCTGTTTCTTTGAATTTGTGGGGGGTTTGTTCTTGTTTTTTAGTACTGGGGATTGCTCTATCAGCTTTGTTTCTACAAAAAATTACACACACACACACACACACACACACACACACACACACGATTTATTTATATATTTTTTTTTTTGAGTAGGCGCCTGTGTAGACCAGGCTGTCCCCAGACTTGATCTGTAGCTGGAGATGACTTTGAGCTTTTGATCCTCCAGCCTCGACCTCCTTCCTGTGTGCTGAGATTAGAGGCCTGTGACTCCGGTGCCCCGTTCACGTGGTGCTGGAGACGGAACACAAGGCCGTGTCGAAGTCAAGTTTGCTTCTTCATAGGAGCTTGCTTTACTTAGTGTGACGGCCTCGTGTCCGTGTACCCAGGAGCACACGTATTAACGTTTCCCTCCCTCCTTCCGAAGGCTGAGGAACATTCCTCTGTGCCTACACCACGTTTAGATGAACCATCCATTCATTGACTGGCACATGTGGCTGTCTCCTTCGGCCAGAGCACACACACTGCTTTGAATCTGGGAGTGCGAACGTTCTTTTGAGAGCCAGCTTTTGCTCTTCAACCGTGTCAGCGGTGGGACTGCTGGCTCCTGTACTCTCTCGGCTGATTTTTTTTTTTTTTTAAAAAAAAGAAACTCCTTTATTTGTTTTGAATACAATCCCATCAGTACTCTAGAAATCAAGCTTTTCTGTGTCACAAAACCACCTGCCGTTTATCATTGATTTATGTGTGTGTGCTTGGCCTTCGGACAGTTGCCATCCTAATGATGGCAACTGATAACAACTATGCATTTGACATTCTGATTTGCATCTCTCTGAGATTAATAATTAATTGTGCACGTTGATCTTTTGCATAACACTTTGGGGGACCAGGGTCCTTATGAGTTCTCTGCACAGGTTTTGTGGGCCTCGGGGTCCAGGCCTTGTATATGGTAGACAGGTGCTCTACCACCAAGTTACACCCCAGTCTCCCCACACATACGAAGCTCGATGTTGTTGTTACTGCGCAGTGGGAATTCTTTGTATGTTCTCCATAGTCACTTCTCTCCCATTTAATAGACTCACTGTTCCCTCTGCCGAGTACACCCTTTGGCATATACAAATGAGCCGCATGACGTCCTATCGGTCTTTTTTTTTTTCTTTTGCTGACTATGTTTCTCATATAAAATAAGTTATTGTCAGATCCAATTCTACAAGGCTTTCCCACAGTGTGTTTTGTTTTGGCTTGTTCTAAAGCCCCGGCCAGCCTGGCCAGGGACTTTCATGTAGAGCTCGTGAGTCTCAAACTTGCAATGATTCCCCTGCCTCTGTCTCTGGAGTGCTGGGAATGCAGGCTTAAACTACTGTTGCCCTTTGCATTCTTAGAGGAGTTTAATCGTCTCGGGTCTTGGGCGTGGGTCTTCTGTCCCCTGTGATTGGTATCGATCGCTCCCCTTACTGAAGGCATCTCACTGGGTTAAGATACAAAACTAAATATTTCCTTAGAGAAAGAAGCCTGTGGAACCGTCTACTTCACCCAGTGAAAGCTGGGCTGGTGCACTCCTTCCGGCCACTGATTAATCTTGACCCTCGTCTCCAGCCTTGGTGATAGGAACAAAGGGCTATGGCGTTAACTAGCGCTTCGTTTCATTTGGTTTTCCCAGTGGATCCCTTTGAATCCTCTATGGGTGAAAACATGTCTGCAAATAAAAGTCTTGTCTTTTTTTGTATGTGTGAGTGAGCTTTGTCAGAAACACAGGTGGACGACGCATTTGCATCCTTCATGTCAGAATTTGTTGGAGAGCAAAAAATTAACAAACCACATTCATTTTATCTAGCATTATTGACTATTTTATATTTTGGGACAATATCACCCCATGAGACCCAGGATGGCCCTGGACATTCTTTTTTAAGTTATTTTGTACGCATATATGTATGTGTACCACATGCTGACATGGCCAGAAGAGCGCATTGCATGCCCTAGGACTGGAGTTAGGAAGGGTTGGGAGTCTCTATGTGAATGGTGCAAACTAAAACCTGGGTTCCCTCCAAGAGCAGCCAGTGCTCTTAACCACTGCGCCCCCTCTCCAGCCCTGACCCTGGACTTGTGATGATCTTGGTTCACTTTCCTGAATACTGAGATTACAGGGATGTGCTGGGAACCACACTGGAGTCCTCTGCGAGAACAGGTGCCCTTAATGCCCGAGCTATTTCTGCAGTCCCATGTCTGCCTTTTTGTGTTGGTTTTGGGGGACTTGAACTCAGATCCTCAGGCTTGGTCCACAAGCACTCTGCCCACTGAGCCGTCCCCCAGCTCATTATATGTTAGATTTCTCAAAAAGTAAAATATTTCTCCCGGTTATGTAGTTTTGTTTAGCATTAGTGGATTTATCATTGTTACACGGTTTGCTTGCTTGCTTGCTTTGGTTTTGAAGACAGGGTTTCTCTGTGCAGACCTGGAACTCCCTCTGTAGATGAAGGTGCCTCAGACTCAGGGATCCACCTACCTCTACCCCCTGAGTGATGGGATTAAAGGCGTGTGCCACCATGCCTGACTGTTATATGGTTTTGACACATGCGTGTGTGCGTGTGTACATGTGTTCCTCATTTAACTTTTGCATTCCTGTGTGGTGACATTTTACTCATGTGCGTAGTCCGGTATCCCTGTGGGTCTCGTGTGCTGCACAGGCAGTGTCTCATTTTCCTGCCTCAACCTTTGCTCTGAAAATGAAACAGAGTCTTTCTAAACAGAGTACTTAGGGCAAGGAGTCTTGTGGAGGCCACTGTTCTGTCATATGGCACGAGGAGGGGCAGAACACAGCCAGCTCTCAGAGCGGCACCTCTCTCTGTCCCATCCAGATGGCTTTAGAGTCTCTCATCCGTCTTCCCTGGCTCGAGTTCTCAGCTCAATGTACTAGAAACCACGGACCGATATTATTATCTTGTTCTAACTCTTCAGGAGAAAGCATTCGGTATTTTGCTATTAAACATGGAATAATTTCTGTTTCTTAGTTTTCAGATGTTCTTGATGAAGACGAGGACACACTCTTATATTCCCAGCTTGTTGCGTGTTCTTGTGGGCATATGGTCCCGTGTACATGTCTGGAGGCTGTCGGATATCATCCTTTGCATCCCCTCCCCCATTTTTTTTTTTTTTTTTTTTTTTTAGACAGGGTCTAGGCTGACTAATCAGAAAGCTCCAGAGATCCGCCTGTCTCTGTATCCCAGCATTGGGGCGACCTCTGTGCCCAGCCCTTTATTTTAAACTCAGCAATCCAATTCAACTTTTATAATCCTGATACTATTGTCTTGTATGAAGTTTTTCACAATTCAGGTATTTTACATGAATCCTGCAATGAGTTGTAGCTATCTTACATTTCAACTCAACACTGCTGTGTTTGAACTTTCTGGAGCTCTTGGAGACACCTGTTGCTGGAAAGGCCATTTCTTCTCCTCTGCAGTTGCTACTTGTCCCCTCCCCCACATCTGCAACAAAGGACAGAGGGTCTCCCTGAGGGACAGCCCCCTGTGCTCAGCTTTTTCATGGGTGCTGGGTTCCGAACTCAGGCCCCCAGCATGTAACCCACGGCCCCACGTCCTCCGGCTCCGAGCCCCAGACTAACCTTTTCCCTTTGTAATAGAATTGCTTTTATTGTGAAAGAAGACCATTGATCCCTTACACCCACTACCAGATGGTACTGCTGGATTGCTGGCAGCCTCAGTCATACGGGACTGTGACGAGGTCCTGCAATCAGATTCTCGCTAAGCTTGAGGAAGGGCTCTGAAGTCCTTCAAGTCTAAGCGTCCGTGACTTTGTCTTGGGACCCTCAGCTGGGAGTGTGATGTTGATGTGCTTCACTGGATTCCTTAGGCCAGCCCCCGTGCACCCCTGATGACCTCAGTCCTGGCTTCTCAGCCACCAGCCCCACCTTGCCTAGCGACTGTGCTCTCTCACTCGGACCTCCCCAGTTCCCACCTCCTTCTTTGCATGTAGAGCACCTTTCTGTACCCCCCTTTACCTGGGTATAATTTCTCCACACACTCACTGAGGAATTTCTCTCTCTCCCTCCCTCCCTCCCGCCCTCCCTCCCTCCCTCCCTCTTTCCCTTACTCTCTCTTCTCTCTCTCTTTCCTTCTTTCTCTTTCTTTTCTTCATCCCTCCCTCCCTCCCTCTGTTCTTTCTTTCTTTCTTTCTTTCTTTCTTTCTTTCTTTCTTTCTTTCTTTCTTTCTTTCTTTGTTTTCGAGACAGGGTTTCTCTATGTAGCCCTGGCTATCCTGGAACTCACTCTGTAGACCAGGCTGGCCTCAAACTCAGAAATCCACCTGCCTCTGCCTCCTAAGTGCTGGGGTTACAGGCATGCACCACCACTGCCCGTTTCTTTCTTTCTTTCTTTCTTTCTTTCTTTCTTTCTTTCTTTCTTTCTTTTGTTTTTGGTTTTTTGTTTTTTTTGAGACAGCATTTCTCTGTGTAGCCCTGACTGTCCTGAAACTCACTCTAAAGACCAGGCTGGCTTCAAACTCAGAAATCCACCTGCCTCTGCCTCCCAAGTGCTGGGATTAAAGGCGTGCGTCACCACCACCTGGCTTTTTTTTTGTTTGTTTGTTTTTGTTTTGTTTTGTTTTTCGAGACAGGGTTTCTCTGTGTAGCTCTGGCTGTCCTGGAACTCACTCTGTAGACCAGGCTGGCCTCGAACTCAGAAATCCGCCTGCCTCTGCCTCCCAGAGTGCTGGATTACAGGCGTGCGCCACCACGCCCGCTTTACCTGGCTCTTTCTTTTTCTTTCTTTCTTTCTTTCTTTCTTTCTTTCTTTCTTTCTTTCTTTCTTCTTTCTTTCTTTCACTATGTAGCCCTTGATCATATGAAACTGGCTGCGTAGATGAGGCTGGCCTTGAACCCACGGAGATCCACCTGCTTTTTCCTCTAGAGTACTGGGATTAAAGGCCTGAGCCAAATAGTTTTTGATAATACATATATACAATGTATCTTTATTATAGTCATCCAGACTCCATTTTCTTGGACACCTCCAATACCAGATCCTCCAACCGTTGGTCTCCTCCTCCTCCTTCTCCTCCTCCTCCTCCTCTTTCTCTCCTCCTCCTCTTTTTCTTCTCCTCCTCCTCCTCTTTCTCTCCTCCTCCTCTTTTTCTTTTCCTCCTCCTCCTCCTCTTTCTCTTCTCCTCCTCCTCTTTTTCTCCTCCTCCTCCTCTTTCTCTTCTCCTCCTCCTCTTTCTCTCCTCCTCCTCCTCCTCCTACTGGTTCCATTAGTATAGCTTGAACACTCATGAACAACTTACCAGGGATCACATCTCCAAAGAAAGAATAACTCCCTCTCCCAGAAGCCATCAAATGCAAGTAGCTACTCAGCTAGAGGTGGGGCCTCGTGGGCCTCCCCACCATCCGTGCTGGGACCATTGTCTCGGCTTGATCTGGTGCAGGTGAGCGCGTGGGTGCAATGGGCACACCACGCCCAGGAGACATTTCTCAGCGCCCTCCGTGTCCTCTGGCTCCTTTGTATTTCTGGAGCCTTCCGAGGACTGAGCTAGGTGGCTCTTCTGTGGTCGAGCACTCAACAGTTGCTTGTTCTCCGCACCTTGACCAGTTAGGAGTCTCTGCATTGACTGGTTCCCACTGGACGAAGCAGCTTCTCTGGCCGAGTCCGGCAGCAGCACTAATCTGAAGGTGTGAACACACGTTTAGAAGGCAGTGTGATAGCATTCATTTAGCAAAGCAGCGGTAGTAGGCTCCCCCACTGGCCTACGATCTCCCTAACTTTTGACCAGGCAATAGAGCTAGGCCCGCGTTCCGGCCCGTGGACGTCCTGGACTGTAATCAGAGGGCAGTTGTGTAGACAGACCCATGGCTGTCACGCACTGTGCTGCCAGCTGACACACCTTGCCTGGACGGTTAGTATTGTAGCATGCAGGGTCTGCTGCTGGGTGGATCAACTGATGATGCTTCTCTTCCAACAGCCTGCAAAGTACCCTTTGCATTATAAAGGGTAACCAGCAGAGAGGAAATTCCAGGTCCAGCTCAGGTTCTGTATGTGTCCTGTGTCTTTGGCAATAAGATCTTCTCATCTGATGACTGTAGTGGGTAGACAGCACTTGGGAATTTCTTTTTCCTTTTCCTTCCTTCCTTCCTTCCTTCCTTCCTTCCTTCCTTCCTTCCTTCCTTCCTTGCTCTCTCTCTCTCTCTCTCTTTCTTCTTTTTGAGGCAGGGTTTTTCTGTGTAGCCCTGGCTGCCCCAGAACTCGCTTTGTAGACCAGACTAGCCTGGAACTCACATAGATCTGCCTGCCTCTGCCTCCTGAGTGCTGGGATTAAAGGCATGCACCACCATAACTGGTGAGAATTTCTTATGTGAGAAGTTCAGGCACAATTGAAAACCACCCCTTGTGCCTCAAAACAAAACAAAACAAACCAAGCCCAACCTTCCTGGGCTGGGGATGTCACCCATTTGGGAGCGTGCTTGTCTAACATGTGTGAAGTCCTGGGCTTGAACCTTGGCACCTATAGTCCCAGCACCTGGGAGGTGAAATCAAGAAAGTAAGAGATTCAAAATCATTCTAAATTCAAAGACACTCTTAGCTACAGAATGACTTCAAAGCCAGCATGGCTGTATCAGACAGACGAGAGAGAGAGAGAGAGAGAGAGAGAGAGAGAGAGAGAGAGAGAGAGAGAGTTCCCTTTGTGAGGACGCTAATGTGGACCTTGGCATCATCCGGATACACATCCCAGATACAATCTGAACTAGGAAGCTAGGGTTTGTCCTGTTTTTTAAAGCCAGCATTTCCTCACCTCCATTAAGGAATTCAAAGGACATTCTATCACTCTAATCACCTGCTGCACGCACGAGGACATCCTCCATCTGATATTCAGTATGCACATGGACTGATGAGAGCGTCCTGCTCTAACCCAGCTACAGCCTGGCCAGGCTCCATTGCTGTGCCTGGTGTGGGGCCATGCTGATTGTATCGGGACACTAACATAGCAAATGACAGAGGAGGACCCGCTGAGGCTGTGATTTACTATCTAATTAGAGGGACCCAGAGGAGGCTGCTCCCAAACTATTAACTATGACAGACTGTGTGGGCGGTAACACAAGGTGCTCTGTCAGTGTAGCTAGCTGAAGCCCTGCACAGCTGCCAAAGCTGGACCCTTGAGTCAGGCAGGCCAAGACATTCTGACTGAACCAGTATAACCGATCCTTATCTGATACTCAACAATGAGCACCGGGCCCTCTTCATACAAACCCCTAAAGCTTACTAGACACCCTGACCAAACTCTAAATCCTGCCGTCTTACTGCCAGGTCCCAACCCAACACCTCTTGACTTCTGTGCAGAAACAAATGACCTCACTGGCTAGCTCTGTAAGAGCCCCAACATTCCCTGCCTGAGGTCACTTGGTTCACACACGGCCATAGCTTTATGGTGGCAGGGCATGGGCGTTTGGTGTTTGCAGTGGTAAGTTTCAGAGAGGCCAGAGAGTCTGGGCCCTGTTTTCACACTGAGCATGGGATTTGGACGTCCTGAGCCTGTTCCTGGGCCACGGCCACTCGTTTGTCTCCACTGTAAACTATTTCTTGCTTTGCACTGGAACAGGTCAGCTCCTGTTTAGCCCTATTGCAATAAATCTGTGGATTAGTTCAAACTCAGAATCGGGGAGGGTTTTATTTGGGGGCTTTAGGAAAAGTGTTTTGAGTGCTCATTTCGGCAGCGCACATACTAAAATCGGAACAATTGGAACAATACAGGGCAGGTACGTCAGGCCCTGCACGGGTAGTCCAGGCATTTAGCAGGTGGAGGCGGGAGG
This sequence comes from Apodemus agrarius, assembly GCA_964023405.1. Lineage (NCBI taxonomy): Eukaryota > Metazoa > Chordata > Mammalia > Rodentia > Muridae > Apodemus > Apodemus agrarius. The sequence goes on along the minus strand of OZ030006.1, from coordinate 100,819,107 downwards.
AGCAAGAGTCAAGGCCATCCTTGGCTATAGCTGTGGGTTTCGGGCCAGCATGGGCTACACAGTGGAGGTACTGTCTAAAGTGATAGAAAAAGAATAACCCGTTTTCAGGACCCTTCCCGCTTCTGAAGTTGTTACTCCTTGGAACCTTGATGACTGCTCTTAAAAATAATACACACACACACACACACACACACACACACACACACACACAGGCTGGATATCCAGCTCAGCAGGTAGATGCCTGCCTTGCATGCTTGAAGCCGAGTGTTGGATCACCAAACAAATCACACGAACCAGAAATTGCATTTCGGAGAACATGGGCACTGAGAGTCAGAAGTCGGTGTCCTGGGAAGGGAAGGGAAGGTGGGACGGCATGTGGGCTTGGGTGCTGCACTTTTACAAGGGAGTAAGAATTCTAGGGGCCAGAGAGTCCACTGAGGGGTGAAGCGGACTTGCTGCTCTTGCAGAGGACCCCATCTGAACTCCTAGCATCCACATCTGGGTGGCTCACGGGCACCTATAACACTAGGTCCAGGGCACCCAGCATTCTTTTCTACCCTCCCTGGACACTTCCTGGACACTTCCGTGCAGTGGTGTACACACACAGGCATAAATAAAAATCAATAAACCTTATGTGGGGAAACTTCTGCTGGACCTGAGATCAGGTACAGGTGTAAATGATAGAAGAAAGAGATTTTATATATATGAAAGAGATTATATATATATGTATGTGTGTGTATATATATATATATATATATATATGCAAAAATGTCCACAGAACAAGACATTAAAGTCCTCCAGATCCATTTTGTCTATGAGTATGTTGCATGTATCTGTGTATGCATCTGTCTGTCTGTCTGTCTACCTATCTATCTTCTAAGGTCTCTGGAAACACAGTCATTCTAGGTTATTCTAGATGCTCATGGTAAATAGTGAGGAAGATACACACACATACACACACACACACACACACACACACACGCACACGCACACGCACACGCACACTGCTGCCTCCACAGGCTATTCTGGAAAGTCCTTCTGATGTTGTGTTTACTTTAATTTTCCTCTTATCTTCACGGATCTCCGAGTCTCCTCTCAGACACGCTTCATCGCCATTTCCACCGTGCTTGAGAGCACCTTCAGCATCGGACCTTTCTCCAACCAGCTGCAAGTGGAATCGATTTACTTCGTGAACACTGGGAGTCTGTGTATTGTGTTCTCTTTGCTCCCTTCAGATCTCCAGCCCGTAACCTGAGGCAGGAGCACTCCCAGCGGTAGCTTTCTCCTGGGTGCTGAGGTGGGATAGAAGGACAGGACAGGACATGGGATGCGAGAGTGGGTAAAAGCTCCTCCTGCCAAGATTGATGCCCTGAGCTCCACCCCGGGACCCACATGGGAGAGGATACTCCCAGAGCTGTCCTCCATCCCCCATTAAAATAAGTACATTAAAATGAAGCAAAAATTATAAAATGAATTACAGGGACTAGAAAGGGAAAGAGCCCCTTGCTTTGAAATCTGGGGCCAGAAGCTTCAAGGCAATGAAATCACACCCGCGTAGAGGACGGCTGCTTCAGAACTGCGGCGGGGCTGACTGAGGCAGGATGCGTGCGGGCTTGAGTTCAGCTGCACGAGTTGCCCTCCTCTCATGCCTAAATCTAGACAATTCCATTTACAGAAGGGAGTCCTTTAAGATCAGCGAGAGCTGGTCACGGTGGAGCGCGCCTCTTGTGCGAGCAGAGGCCAGGCGGGCAGGCACACCTCTGTGAGCTTGAGGTCAGGCTGTTGTCCTACTGAGTTCCAGGCCAGTCAGTGAGAACGACCCTCCCCCGGAAATACAACCTCAAAACAAGGCCTTGAAAGACGGTTCAGTGGTTGATAATGAGTACTATTCTCTCAGAAGGCCAGAGTTCACGTCCAAGCACTCACAACGGGCTGTAACTCTACTTCTAGGGAGCTAGCCGCCTCTTTTCAGGCCTCTCTAGACACTCGGAGAAGAAACACACGTGCACGCACAATTAATCTTTAAAAAGATATAAAAAAAAAACAAAGAGAGAAATAAGCGAGTTCCTGTGTTCATTTTTTTGTTTTGTTTTGTGTTTCGAGACAGGGTTTCTCTGTGTAGCCCTGGCTGTCCTGGAACTCACTCTGTAGACCAGGCTGGCCTCGAACTCAGAAATCTGCCTGCCTCTGCCTCCCAAGTGCTAGGACCAAAGGCATGCGGCACTACCGCCCAGCTCTGTGTTCATCTATTAAAACCATTTTTTAACACAAGATCTCACCGTATGTCCTGGCTCACCCAGAACTTGGTATATAGACCAGGGTGGCCTTGAACTCACAGACATCTACCTGCCTCTGCTTCCTGAGTGCTGGCCAGTGTTTCACCATGCTGGCCAGTTCCTACATTTTTATTTAAATTCTAAATGTTGCTTAAACCTCGTGGTGAGAACAGATCCTTTGGGAAGTAGAACTCAGCTGCAGAGCCCTCTCCACGGTCATTCTGAAGACATCGAATTGCGAATTGCCTCTCTCCCGACTGGGAAGCCCACTTAGCTTAGGCGTGTGGTGCCCTTTCCTGAGTCACGCTCTCTAAACATCCTGCTTAGGTGTGACCCGAGCCCTCTTATCTCTACTTAAACAAGCCTGCCCGCCTTGCTTCACTTCCCTGTTTGGAAATTCTTTTCTGCAGCATAGGCAGGGACCTGACTGGATGTTAGTGGAGGTCCCCGAGCGGGAGGCGCCCCAGGCTTCCTGCAGCAATGCTGGGCTGGGCCTCCCCGAGTCTGACCTGACGACAGTGCCACAGAGTGTAGCGCTGCAGTCATCCTGTTCCCAACAAGCTAGATCTGGTCAGACACCCCCAAAGTTAAATGAAAAAAAAAAAGTAGCCATGAGCTACAGATAAGGACTTTGGTCAACGGAACCACACCGTAAAGCAAGTGGGATTGAGCGGTCCAGCCATGTCTGCAAGGGTGTTGATTGAGATGAGGCCCAAGGCCGTGGAGAGAAGAGGGCAGGAAGTTGTTTGTGGCCACGCAGACATGGCTGAACTGTGGTCTGGCCGATCATTGTGTCAGCTCTGTTCATACTAGTGTTGACAGGACAGCCACAGCAGGGCGGGGGGGATCTGCGTTTGGTGCTGAGGAAATGCTGTTACTCAGAGGGATCTCTACTGAGTCTGTTTGCTTTTCATATTTTCAGTCAGGTGATCCTGGCAGCTCAGGTTCTGCAAGCCCAGATTCTGCAGAGATGGCGCCGCAGAAGCTGCTTTCCCTAAGAAGCGCTGACTCCTCCCGTGGGTCAACAAGGCAGCCAAAGCCGGGCGGAAGCCCACCATCTGCGCCCTTATTTTGTGCGTCTCCTCCCCCTCGGGCACCTGCTTGCCTCTGCAGGTCTACACGTTAGTCACATATGACACTAGGAGTGCTGTGTAGCCTAACTCAGCCCCCTTCAGGGCTGAAGATGCTGAGAGAAGTCATTGACCTAAATGTGCAGCTACTGTAGACTCGAGAGAGAACATAACCTTGCAGTATACACCCCTTACCTCAGAGGAGGGCTCTCACCTGTGAGGGGCAGGCTAGGAGCACCCTGGAGCAGAAGTGAACATCCTGTAGAAACCTGACTGGTCCCCTCAAGGGATGGTGTTGATAAGGAATTCTTTGGACCAACTTGCAGAACTAGAATTGTGACAATCAACCCGACCACACCGTGACCTTGCTCCCTGCCCTGATGTTCCCTGTGTTAAAGCTCATGCCAGCATCCCAAAGGCAGACGTGAGGGAACCTGGGTCCCTTTATCCGTCCCTCTTCACAGTGTGACAATCTGACCATATTGAATCAATATGCTCTCTGCTTTCACCATTAATTAGCTACTGAATTGGTGTACTGGGGATAGGTAGCTACAACCTAGTTGCTGGGGCTTTTATAACCTCGAGTTTTGCCTAAAAACTCTGCTTACAGTGCTTGTGGGGTATTTTTGATTAATTCTCTTGTTGCTATGAAAAAAATGTCTGAGAAAAGCAACTTAAAGGTGGAGATGCTTTGGCTCACAGTCTGAGGTACACAGTCTGAGGTACACAGTGTCTGAAGGTACACAGTCTGAGGTACACAGTCTGAGATACACAGTCTGAGGTACACGATCTGAGGTACAGGGTCTGAGGTACACAGTCTGAGGTACACAGTCTGAAGGTACACAGTCTGAGGTACACAGTCTGAGGTACAGGGTCTGAGGTACAGGGTCTGAGATATACAGTCTGAGGTACAGGATCTGAGGTACAGGGTCTGAGGTACACAGTCTGAGATACACAGTCTGAGGTACACGATCTGAGGTACACAGTCTGAGGTACACGATCTGAGGTACAGGGTCTGAGGTACAGGGTCTGAGATATACAGTCTGAGGTACAGGATCTGAGGTACAGGGTCTGAGGTACACAGCATGAGGTACACAGTCTGAGGTACAGGATCTGAGGTACACAGTCTGAGGTACACAGTCTGAGGTACAGGATCTGAGGTACACAGTCTGAGGTACACGATCTGAGGTACACAGTCTGAGGTACACAGTCTGAGGTACACAGTCTGAGGTACACAGTCTGAGGTACAGGGTCTGAAGGTGCAATCCACTCCAATGGGAAAGTAGGAGTATGAGGTGGTCACATCGCAGCTGCAGTCAGGAGGCAGAGAAATGAATGATGTTGCTTAGCTCTCTTCCTCCTCTTCCTCCTTCTCTTTCTTTCTGGGACAGGAGTTCACCATGCAGCCCTGGATGGCCTGGAAATCATTATACAGACCAGGCTGGCCTCAGATTCAGAGATCCACTTGCTTTTGTCTCCTGAGTCTGTAATTTAAGACATGTGCCACCATACCGTAGTCTACCTTCTCCTTAAAATCAAAATATGAGAGGGCTGCTTAAGATTGTTTGCTCCTTCCAGATGTCCCAAGTTGCATTTCCAGCACCCCATCAGGCTGCTCACTCCGGGGGGTACCAGATGCTCTCTTCTGGCCTTATACACAGACAGACAGACAGACAGACAGACACAGAGGAGAAGGGGGAAGAGGAGGAGGGGGAGGGGAAGGGGAAGGGAGAGGAAGGATCAGTCTTTTTTAAAGTATTGCATTTATTTACTCTTGTGTATTTATCTGTGCCAAACATAGAAGGGTCAGAGGGCGAGTGTGGGAGCTGCTCCTCCTCACCCACTGTGTGGACCTTGGAGAGTGACCTCTTCACTGGCAGTCAGGCTTGGCAGCAGGTGCCTTTACCCACTGAGGCATCTTGACAGCCCGCTTTCTCTTCAGCCCAGGAGATGCTGCTGTCCACATTTGCCCACATTTAGCGTGGGTCTTTTCACCTCAGATAACCCAAATAGAAACTTCATCACAGACATACCCAGAGATTTATCCCCAGGTGCTTTTACATCCTGCTAAGTTGATAGTCGACCAGGAACTGGTGAGAGGGGCTTTCTTTCCATGGTGGGATAGTTGTGTTTGCTTATGGGAACAGTCTTACCAAGGGGCGATCTGTCTGCAAGGCCCCATTATTCCTGGAAAGTTTAATAACTGAAGATTTCCCGTCCACTGTTCTATGGACAGAACCAGGTAAAGCTGGTGGTCAAAATCCATCAGAGACACCTTAGCTACTTACCTTGCGGTCTTCAGCCTCAAAGGGGAGAATGATTAACTCTACGCAAACACTCCTTCCATGAGCAAAGCACTGTGTACAGAGCTGAGCGGAAAGCTGACCCGAGGTTAAAGGCACAGACAGCGAACAGAGGCAGAGGCTCTCACCCTTTTGGTTCCCTCTTGGCCTGAGCCACCGCTTGTCAGCAAAGATGGATTTTAAGTCCGTGTTATAACTCCAGTTAGAACAGGTTAGAGAGCATCTCTTATCTGTTGTAACCTGGAATTTAACTTCAGCCTAAACTGGATGGAGGATACTGTCTCTCCCAGAGGATTCTTTTAACTGCTGAGCCATCTCTCCAGCCCAGAACATTATTCATTTATTTATTTATTTATTTATTTATTTATTCGTTCATTCATTCATTTATTTATTTAGATAGGGTCTTAAATCTTTTTTGTTGTTGTTGTTGCTGCTGCTGTTGTTGTTTATCTGTGTAGCCCTGGCTGTCCTGGAACTCACTCTATAGACCAGGCTGGCCTCAAACTCAGAAGTCTGCCTGCCTCTGCCCCCCAAGTGCTGGGATTAAAGGCTTTACCACCATTGCCTTAAATCTTAAATCTTATACAGTCTATAAGCTTGGTCTTATACATCTCAGTTTGATCTTAAAGTCATTTTGTAGTCAAGACTGGCCTTGCATTCCTAATCCCCCAGCCTTCTCCCTTCGAGTGTTGGGATCCCAGGCGCATGCACTTGACTGGCCTTGCATTCCTAATCCCCCAGCCTTCTCCCTTCGAGTGTTGGGATCCCAGGCGCATGCACTTGACTGGCCTTGAACTCTTGGTTCTCCTGCCTCAGCCCTTCAGAGGAGCCGGAATCACAGGCCTGTGTCACTAGGCCTGGACATACTTGCTGTTGTTCTCGAGGAGGGACACTTGCATTCTCACATACACTTGAGGCCAACAACCTGGACACATGTCCTTAAGGATCAGCAGGACCAGAACGTTCCACACACAGCTGGTTAGAAAACAGAGAGACTGACAACCTTAATGTCTTCTTCCATCCTGTGGCGCCCGGGTTGGGCCCTGAAGTCCTCACAGCACAGATCTGAGGACAGAAGCGACAGAGAATAGGTGGCCCCTGGGTTCTTCTGTCCTAATAGCTGTTTGGAATTCCTCTCCACACTTCCTTTCCACAGCACGTGGCCCCACCTGAGCTTCGATTTTCATGTCCCAACCAGAAGTTGCCGTCATGGTGTTGGCTCAACTAGAAAACTGCATAAACTCTTTTTATTTTATTTTAAATTTATTTTATTTTATTTTAAATTTAGTTTTTTTTTTAAGTCAGGATTTCACTATATATCCCTGGCTGGCATGGGACTCAGAATATCATAGTGTGGGCTGGCTTCAAATTCATTATATCATCGCTCAGGCTGGCTTGGAACTTGCTACATCATAGCCAAGGCTGGCCTTGAACTTGTAGCACAATCTTCCTACCTTTACCTCCTGAGAGCTAGGTTACGGGCGTGCACTTTGACACTGAGACTGGAGGAGTTTCTTCTCATGATGAGAGCTTGTGTGCACGGTTCTCTGAGGACGAGCCACAGAACATGACTGGAGAGCCATGGCTGCCGGGGGTGGGGGTGGGTGGGGGGTGGGGTAAGGCCTAGATCCAAACTCAGACAGAGGCAGAGTTGGGAGGAGTAGGAACTCTTGGTCTTGGTTGTGGTGTCTTTTTGAAGCACACCGAGGGTTGTGCCTCGGCCTCCCGAGTGCTGGCTTTACAGGTATAGGCCACCACACACTGGGTGGTCACTGGAATTTGCAAGAACTTACCCCTTTCCAACGAATCCCTGATCTCAAGTCTGACAGGTTGTTGTAAAATGTGAGAAGAACCAGCAGAAAGGAGACTTGAGAAATCCTTTTGGCTTAGGAAGAAGGACAGAATATTAAGTATATACATGGAGGGTTCCAGATGATTGACCAAAGGATCTTATGGTGGCACTAAGAAAGTGGCCAAATATGCACTTAAAAAGGGGGGGGGGAGTGTCGCCAGGACTGGAGCTCACTCTGTAGCTCAGATTAGTGTTGAATTGAAAGAAATCCCAAGTGCCAATGCTCCCATGCCTGGCCTCCATGCATATTTTATAATACTAGGAGGGTGGGGTCACCATCATACTTACTAAGGGGAAGCTCTTTCTTTGACAGGAATCAGGAGCTGGGGTCTTGCCTGGGAAATGGAGACCTGCGTGAGATCTGCTTTCAATCCACTCACGCTGAGAACCTTGTCGTCTGTAGCCAGAGGAGCTGCCTATGAGGGACTGCCACAGCCTACACTGCAGAAAATAATCACAGGAGTCAGATTACAGCAAAGTGCTTAGTGAGGAGAGATAAAAGACAGCACCTGCTTCAGATTTAAACAGGAACAGAAACAGCAAGAGAGGAGAGAGGACCAAGTGGGTGGGAAAGACACACAGATGGAAAGACACAGAGACGGAAAGACACACAGAGACGGAAAGACACAGAGACTGAAAGACACAGAGATGGAAAGGCACACAGACGGAAAGACACAGAGACGGAAAGACACACAGACACCAAAAGACACAGAGACGGAAAGACACACAGACGGAAAGACACACAGAGACGGAAAGACACAGAGACGAGACACACAGACACCGAAAGACACACAGAGACAGAAAGGCACACAGAGAGGGGCAGAAGGAGAGAGAGGCAAAGGAAGAGAGAGAGAGAGCCACACAGAGACAGAGAGAAAGAGATGGACAACAACAGAGGGAAAGGGAGACAGAGAGGGAAAAGAGACAGAGAAAGAAAGTGGGAGAGAGAGTGCTTGTGAGCCTTAGGCACCTTCACCATACATAGCTTGAAGTTCATATATATATAAGATATATATCTTATAAATAAATATCCACATCTATGTGTATATATATATATATATATATATATATATATATGCAAACCTTAGAATCATATCTATCTATATACGTATATATGATTCTATGGTTTGCAAGGTTAAAATTGCTCAAAAGATATCATTTACAACCAGATTTAAAGATTAGGCAAAGCCTAAAATTCAAATACAAAAATATGAGCCAGTTTCCCTATTTTTCTTTTCTTAACACATTTCCTTTGTGTAATGAAGCAGTAAGATGATTTACCACATGCCCTGCTCGAGACTGGGGAGGAAAGACGAGTGCTGATACAATTCACCTCAAGGCCACGGATAATCTGGCTCTAACCAAGAAATCTCCTTTAGTTTTTTTTCTTTTTGAGACAGAATCTCATTATGTAATCCTGGTTAGCCTAGAACTTTTCACACAAAAACTAGGCTCTCCTGGCTTAGCTTCCTGAGTGCTGGGACGAAAGGCGTGTGCCACCACAGTCGGCCGCCACTTTGGGCTTTAACATCCTCGTTTGAGATGTCTTTGCGACAAGGAGTTTTGAAGGCAATCTTGATTCTGTCAGTTGTGAAGCTTTCGACTCTGACAGCAAGAACTGTAGCCGGTTCCAGGGTGCGGGCTTCTCTCCGGTCCCAGTGTCTCCTTAGTTTCTGCCTGTCTCTCTTCCCTTTCGGCAGGTTATCTTTGGCAGGGCAGCCTGGTCTCAGAGCTGCTGTCTAGCTGAGAATGAAAATGAATAAAAATGTTCCATTTTAAAACTGTGTTGGGATCACAGGCTTGAGCCATTATTCCTGCTTTATGTGGTATCTTAGGGTTTTACTGCTGTGAACCGACATCATGACCAAGGCAACTCATATATAGAAAAACTAATTGGGGCTGGCTTACAGTTCAGAGATTCAGTCCATTAGTGTCATGGTGGGGAGCATGGCAGCCAGCGGGCAGACATGGTGCTGGAGGAGCTGAGAGTCCTGCACCACGGAGCGCCTATGTGGCCTCGGTCACTCTGGCGAATAATTCCTTGAACTCGCTGTACCAGCTTCTGTCTGTGCATCCATGCATGTAGGGGCACTAAAGTCAATGTTGGGTGTTTTCTATTTCACCCTACCTTTTTTTTTGGGGGGGGGTGATGAGGCAGGGTTTCTCTGTGTAATAGTTCTGGCTGTCCTGGAATTGACTATGTAGATGAGGCTGGCCTTGAACTCACAGCCATCTGCCTGTGTCTGAGTCCTGAGTACTGGGATTAAAGGCTTATCCTACCTTTGATTTGAGACGGGGGTCTCCCTGAACTCAGAGATCACTGATTGGCTGGAGTGGCCAGCCAATGAGCTCAGGGGATCCTCCTGTCTCTGCCTGCCACTGCGCTCCCCCTTCTAGCCCTGAGGTTACAGATGAACGCTGTCATGCCCGGGCGTTGTGTGGTTGTTGGGAATTTGAACTCAAGTCTTCATTCTTGTGAGGCAGGCACTTACTGGCTAAGCTATGCCCCACCCCCTTTTTATGAATGTTCTTTTACGGTGTGGGGTCTCATAGTCCGTGTGAGTACGCGGGTGCTGTAGCTGCTTGCTCTCTGTGGCACACCTGGATTGTTTACTGTGATGATTTTATTACCAAGACTCCCTAAACACCCCATTCAGATGGGCGGGGGCCCGGGCCTGTAATAGCAGCACTCAGAAAGCAGCAGGCACAGCAGAGTTCTGTGCTCAGTCTCCCTGTGTTTGATCCCTAGCACCCCAGAAACTGGGTGTGGTGGTACACACCTGGGTCCCGGCATTTGGGAGGTGGAGGCAGGAAGAGCAGACATTCATGATGTCATCCTCTGCTCCACAGTGAGTTCAAGGCCAGCCTGGGGTCTATGAGATGCTAGGGGACAATAGCAGCAACACCACCTACATCTGAACGATTCACCACGGGGCGGGCGAGGGAGGAGCCGGCTTTAAACCGTGGTTTCTATGCTGCCACCTACTGGGAGAAAACTGCATTTCACCCTATTGTATAAGGGAGTTTTGTTTTTATTTTTTGTTTATATATTTTTAAGATTGTCTTTATTTTATTTATATGAGTACACTGTAGTTATCTTCAGACACACCAAAAGAAGGAATTGGATCCCATTACAGATGGTTGTGAGCCACCATGAGGTTGCTGGGAATTGAACTCAAGACCTCTGGAGAGCAGTCTGTGCCCTCCGTCTCTGCTGAGCCATCTCTCCAGCCCTATCTGTTTATTTTTAATAAGACTCCAGTCTTAAAAACTCTTCTTGTCCCCCCTCACGTCGACTGATATGATGGACCAATGTTTCATTGCAACAATTAGGCACCAATGGAAAATGTTGCCATAGGCTGGGTGGGCGTGGTGGGGCGTGCCCGTGGGTGGGCGTGGTGGGGCGTGCCTATGATCCAAGCCCTAAAGAGGTGGAGCAAGAGGGTTAATGTTACATTCACAGTGAGTTTGAGGCTAGCCTGGGCTACGTGAGACCCTGCCTCAAAAACAAAACAAGGGGTTAGAGAGATAGCTCAGAGGTTAAAGAGTGCTTGCTTCGGCATGAGAACCAGAGTTTGGATTTGAAAACCCACACAGTGGGAGGTTCACAAACACCCATAACTCTATTCCAAGGAATCCAACACCCTCTTATGTCTTCTGTAGGCACATGCATATATACATAAATAAATAAAAATTTAAAGAAAAACAGCAACAAACCAACAGATGGGTGGTGCTACACACTTTTAATCACAATACTTGGGAAGTAGATGCAGGTCGATCTCTGTGAATTTGGACCAACCTGGTCTACATAGTCAGACATTGTCTCAAAAATCAAAACGTGCTGATGAGATGGCTCAGCAGTTAAGAGCACTGACTGCTCTTCTGAAGGTCCTGAGTTCAAATCCCAGCAACCACATGGTGGCTCACAACCATCTGTAAAGAGATCTGATGCCCCTCTTCTGGTGTGTGTGAAGACAGCCACAGTGTACTTACATATAATAATAAATAAATCTTTAAAAAATCAAAACAAAAAGAATAATAAACAACAATAAAAAGGTCTTAGAAATATTAATTTTTTCCAAATATATTCTGCAATTTAACAAATAAGTAATTACATGTGGAATAGTGGAATCAGGACCCATGTAACAAAATACCTGCTCCATTAGATTAAATCCTAGGCACTGGTATGGTCAGACATAAGCACTCCGCAGCACAGGTTGTATCTGTTGGAACAAAAATTCCAGAACGCTCCATATGGCAAAACTTTAGACAGTGAGAACTCGCCCCCAAACAAGACAAGACTTGGATCTGTCCCTTGGTGAACACTTACACTGGGGTGAAGAAGGTGTGGGCACATCTGGATGGAGCTCCAACCACTTCCGGCACCCTCGGTGTCTCTCCCGGGCGTGGAAGCATCGTTTGCCTTGTGTCTCATCTGTGTGTTCATAGCGGGGGCCACTGAAGCCATGTGGATACCGAACACCGACAGATTTTTTTTTCTTTTTTCTTTTTTTTTTTTTCAGATTTTTTCTCAATTTTCTCATTAATTCCTAAAGACTTAACATTTGTCTATTTCAAAATTTATGTGTGTGGGTGTTTAGCCCACATGAATGTCTGCATCATGTGTGTGCCTGAGAAGGTCGGAAGAGGGTGTTCAGTTGTGACAAGGTAAAGGTTCCTCCGGCTTGTCTCAGCTGGAACCATCTTTGATTAACCTGAAACCAACCCCTTTTCTATACATATATGAGAAGTCACATAGGAAATTACCCAACCCTGTTCTAGAAACTTGGGTAGAAATACCCCAGGTAACTGCATGTTTTTGCCTTCTGTTAAACGGCTTGCTTTACTTCTATATCTATCTATCTATCTATCTATCTATCTATCTGTCTGTCTGTCTGTCCGTCCGTCCGTCCGTCCGTCCGTCCGTCTATCCATCCATCCATCCATCCATGAGTCACTACACTAGGTTACGTGGTGCTGGGGATGGAGCCCATGGCTTTGCCTATGCCAAGGAGGGACCTTCTTGACTGAGTCACATCCCAGAGCTCTGGTGTCATCTGATATTATGAACCTGTGTATGTGTTAGTTTTGATATCTATGGGATATCCTGGAACTGGGCCCAAAAGAAAGCCAGGGATGGCTCTATAAACTTCCTAGTTGAGTTTTCTTTGACAGACACTAGAATCAAAGACATCCTAGTACTATAAAACGTTCCTTTTTTCAGACAAGGCCTTGTCTGACTGCTCTTCCAGAAAACCCAGCACCCCCACGGCAGCTCACAACTGTCTGTAATTCCAGATCTAAACAGATATACATGTAGGCAGAACACCAATGCACATAAGATAAAAAAAAAAAATAAAAAAACCTTAAATTAAAAAAATATATCTATTATATTTAGTTGTGTGTGTGTACTCACACGCATGAGTGCGCCACGGTTGATGGAGGTCAGAGGACAACTCGTGGGAGCTGTTAGATTTGGGGGTTTGGTGGCAAGTGCCTTTGTCTTCTGAGTCACTTTGCCAACCCCCCATGAAAGCTTGGATCTCAAATACCATTCTTTCTATTTGAGACAGAATCACACACAGTTTGGTCATCATAGGTCTCTGCTGATCAAGTCTGGGAGAATTAGAGTAACAAATAATTAACAACTGTAACAGACAATGATCTAGAATAAAACCAACACCGGCTTCTCCACATCTCCACCTGCAGAGCTGAGTAAGCCAGCAAGGGAGGAAGGAATGCTGGAAACAGAAAGTCCAGCTTGTGACTAACGTAATGTGCTGTGGTGTAACGTAGTGCAGGGTAGTGTAATGGTGAGAGGCGCATTCCTGAGCTGAAGATGGTGGTGGGGATAGGACCGACAAAAGACACAGCACATTCTCAAAATGTCTCTTCACAGAACTTTCTTTCAAAGGAGAAACAGTAACTTTGCTCGCAACCCATCCCTGGGGCGCCACCTAATCCAAGTATCTATCTGTCATCAGGATCAGAGGCAGCCGCCTGCCCCCCTGCTGGGACGACTGCGGACACAAAGTCTCTTCAGCAGGGTTCTTGCCTAACATACAGACCTACAATCTAATCGTGAAAAATACCAGACACACCTCACATTTGCAGAATGCGAGGAACATTCTGCAAAGTAACTGGCCATTGCTCTTGGAAAATGTCACAGTCCTGACAGGGGAAGAGTGAAGAAACTGTCTCAGATCACTGGAAACTACGGAGCCAAGCCAGCTCCATTTGTGATCCTGGGTTGGAAAAAGAACATCAGTGTGACAATTTAATTTGTACCGGATACACTTTGATTAGTATCTGCAGATAAGTCAACAGTGTTCTACTGCTGTTTCATACTTTAGCTTTGCTGAGTAAGCTGTGGCTATGGAAGATGTTAGCACGGAGGGCAGGGGCTTAGGGCAGAGCCTGGCTGGCCCAAGGCTCTCGGCCCAAGGCTCTCTCTCCGTCCAACCTCTAGCACAAGGAGAAACATTGTTAACATTTGGGAGAGCTGTTCTGCCGGGGCGCAGGGCTCTGCCCCTCCACTACAGCCTCGGCCCCACATGGATTTTTGATATTTTTTAAAAGGCCTTTTCTTTTCATTCATTTTAGTGTCGGGTGTTCTGTTGGTGTGTATTTGTGTGTACCATGTGTGTTCAGTGCCCTTAAATCTCCTGGAAGTGCAGTTAACATATGGCTGTGAGCCATTCTCTGGGGGCTGGGACTTGAACCCAAGCCCTCTAGAAGAGCAGCCAGTGCTCTTAACCACTGGACAATCTCTCCAGCCCCACGTGTGGTTTTTTTTTTTAAAAGTGTTTGTAATTTTTGAAAATGGAAAAAAAATTAGGAGCAAACATGGATGTAGATGCCTTTTAAAGGGTACTGCGTGAAGCTGGGGCTGGAGCTCCATTAGTAAAGTGCTCACCCGCACGCAGGAAGCCATAGGGGTAATCTCCAGTTCGTAGGACTGGGCGTGGTGGCGCATGCCTGAAATCTCAGACCTCAGGAGGGGGGACAAAGTAGGATCAGAAGCTCAAGGCTGTCCTAAAATAAAACCCCAAACCAAACCAAGCCAAACCAAGCCAAACCAAGCCAAATGACAATAACAAAAGACTACACCAGAATAGTGTGTGTGCATGTGTGTGTGTGTGTGTGTGTGTGTGTGTGTGATGATTACAAAGCAAGCTATGGGGTTTTTTTTTTTTTGTTTGTTTTTTTTGTTTTTGTTTTTTCGAGACAGGGTTTCTCTGTGTAGTCCTGGCTGTCCTGGAACTCACTTTGTAGACCAGGCTGGCCTCGAACTCAGAAATCTGCCTGCCTCTGCCTCCTGAGTGCTGGGATTAAAGGTGGGTGCCACCACCACCCCCGCACAAGCTATGTTTTAATTACTGAAGTTCAGACCCTTAAATATTAGTTTAGAGTTTCTAGTTTTCTTTCCTGTCTTCATAGCAAATGACAAACACCTAATGTTGACCTTTATCCCAACTCAAAGGTAGAAAAAAAAGGGAATATTTGGGTATGCACCCAGTAGGTCAGATATTGAAGGCCTATCCGGTGTTTGAATTGAAAAGCAGAACACACATTATATGGATTAAAGTTATGCCAGTTCTGGAATCTTCTGACTGTAGCTCTGGCTTCTATTTCTATTTTTTCAGAGATCTGAAAAGCATGGTCTTAAGGGCCACAGGCCTTAACACTTCCTGCGTCACAAACTGGTCCTAGAGTGCTCCAGTTCCAGGGACTAGCGGCGACAGCTCTAGCCGAGGCTGCGCTAGCTAACTGGGGTGCTAATGCTTTAGTGGCTAATCAGAACACGGGTGGTGGGCTGAGCTGGGGCACGTAGAGGCAGGCCCCAAGCCCTTTCTCTGTGTCTCTCTCTGTCTCTGTCTTTCTCTGTTTCTGTGTGTCTGTCTTTCTCTGTCTCTGTGTGTCTGTCTCTCTGTCTCCCTGGCCCCTCTGTGCTGGGGTTTGGACCCCCAGCTTTGTACACGTAAGCTTCGTCTCCAGCCCTGCTCCCCACTCGAGTTTGGTACAAACATTCACGGAACGCTGGAGCAGAGTCATCCTCTGGAGGCCGTTCCCTCCCTAGGTTTCTGTTTTCAGAGCTGCAGATGTCCCTGGAGGGCACCAGCACCTGTGTCCCCTATACTGCTTACCTAAGCAATTTTTTTTAAGGTTGGAGGTTCTTTCCCTCCCTCCCTCCTGCCCTCCCCCCTCCCTCCATCCCTTTGACTGGGTTTTGTGTAGCTCAGGCTTTAAGTTCACTGTGTAGCTGAGGCTGCCCTTGAACCTCTGACTCTCCTGTGTGTACTTCCCGAGTGTTAAGATTGTAGGCCTGCAGCACCGCGTCCAGCCTACTTGGAGATTCTAGCTTAGGCTATTTCTCCCTTCCAAAGTCAATCCTGGGACTTCTGAGACCCCCTCTTGCTGCTGTAGTGCACCCCACTTGACCCCTGCGAGGAAACAATCCTAAGAAAATACAGAACAGAAACACGAGTAGAGACAAGCCTCAACCACAGTGCCTGAGAGTTTCCCCCCACCTCCTTAGCACCCTGAGAAGAGCGTAGGATAGATGGGCACCGGGGACCCGCCCAGGAATCCCATCCTGGCTGAGTGACTCTAAACTGGAGCCTGCTTCCTCTGGGCTTTGGCGAACTGAACCCTGAAAGAGATGGAAGCTGATGATTTCTTCCAGCGGGTTCTGCTTCTGGCTGGCTCCTGCGTTTTGAGGCACCAGGAGCCCTCTGACAAAGGCAGAAGGAAACCAGGCCCATTCCTGGAGAACCTGAAGGTGTTTGCTCTTGGCTGTGGCTCTAGGGAGAAATTGTCTTTGCTCTGTCTGCAATTAGGGCAGAGTCAGACCGAACAAGCCAACAAATCATGTGTTAAAATAAGAGCGGGTGTTTCTGAGAAGGGAAGTCCCAGAGCCGGCCAGGCCGGGATTAGCTGTTGATAAGGGCCCGTCATTGTTCTAGCCGTCCCCTGGGGCCCACACCACATCCTAGAAGAGAAGCCAGGTCCCTTGGCTGGGACAGTTGTGGGCAGAGCTGGAGGGGTTGTCCTGCAGGCCATCTGTGGCTGTGGCCTGGCTGTAAGGAGACAGGGCAGCACAATGGTCAGGCAGAGAACTTATCCTTGGGGCGACTTTGCTGTCACAGCCTGGGCTGTCTTGTCAAGTAGACAGTTCTTACTCCCAGACCAGAGTAGAGGCAAGCAGAGACAATGAGCCAGCCAGCAAGGCCTAAGTCCAGCGATCCAGGCCAGCCACATCCCTAACCCCAAGGTCAGAGCCAGAGCCAAGGAACGGGGAGGGAGAGGGGAGAGCTTTCCAGTTTAGCCTCTTCAGTCTTGAGAAACAAAGGCGGCAGGAGTGTGAGGAAACCACTGTTTACACGGCTCTCACGGCTCTCACGAGGGGCCCACTCAAACGTGTCCTCAGGCACTTCTGGGCTGAGCACGGAGGGGAGGCAGGCCGAGGTGGGAACCGGACGTGGGGGTGAGGACTCGGTGT
Source organism: Apodemus agrarius (assembly GCA_964023405.1). Taxonomy (NCBI): domain Eukaryota; kingdom Metazoa; phylum Chordata; class Mammalia; order Rodentia; family Muridae; genus Apodemus; species Apodemus agrarius. The sequence goes on along the minus strand of OZ030006.1, from coordinate 100,802,104 downwards.
GCTTGGGAAGTGGTGGGGAGGTGGCCAGCTCTTCGCCCTTCCCTGAGGATGCAGGTGTCTGATGCAGCTCTGAGCTGCAGTGGGGGCTGGAGGAGGAGGGGGGGTCAGAGGGTCCTGGTGGATCAACAGGGCCTGGATTTAATGTCCAACCAGGAAGGCGGATAGGCGGCAGTGAACCTCGAGGTGGGTTGAGGGCCGATGACCACCGGGTGCCTAGTGACAGAAGGACTTGGAGAGGGATGCATGGAACCGGGGAGTGAGGGTTTGAACCCAGCTCCCAGCAGCCCAAGATAGGATTATTCCTTGGACATAAAGTTTCCATCACCGCCATTCATGAACTCAATGCTTCGTCTTCAGAGGCTTTTCAGGACCTTCTGCAAACAGAACATGCTTCTAGCTACGCAGAGACCCGCTCTCTCAGTCCGAGAATCTAGGATGTAAGTGTGACTGGCCCCGAGAGCCACAGGCTTGACCGGAGGAGGCAGACCCACAGGAACAAGGGCAAGGCTCCCCCCTCCCCCCAGCCTCAGCGGCTATTGGGGGGGAGAAAGCAGTTTTTACAGCCCAAAGAAGCAAAATGCGAACTGAGGGGTGAGAGTGGGTCAGGAAACCACCTCATGGGGAGAGAGCAGGGGAAGCCGGGAAAGAAGTTACCGTCTGCGGACAGCGCATGCCCACACCCGCATGTTTCACAAATGACCTGAACTTGTGGCTTGAGGGATGGCTCAGGGGCTGAGAGCGCCGGCTGCTTTTGCAGAGGGCCCGGGTTTGACTCTCAGCCCCTACAGGGCAGGCAGCTCAGGAACACCCCAAGACTCCGATCTCAGATCTGATGCCCTCTTCTGGTCTCCTTGGGCACTGCATGCACAGGATGCATAAATAGGCACGCGGGAAAACACTCCTTTATAAAAGAAATAAATCGTAAACACTGAATGGCTGGACTTTATAAATTAGCCTTTCCAGTGTTAAGCGTGGTAGAATATGTTTGTAATCCCAGCACTTGGGAAGTTGGGGCACGAGGGTCAGGGTTTAAGGTCATTTTTGGCTAGGTATCAAGTTTGAGTTTCAGCTATATGAGATGCTGCCTCAAAACAACAACAACAACAACAATAACAACAACACACCGTAAGACAAACAAACAAATAGAATTCCAGTGAAGACACTCTATAATCTATTTGCCAACACCTAATACAGAAAAATGTTCAAGTTCTTTAGGAGGACATTTTAAAGATTCTCTCTCTCTCTCTCTCTCTCTGTGTGTGTGTGTGTGTGTGTGTGTGTGTGTGTGTGTGTGTGTAGGGTGGAGCCTGATGCTGGGCCCTATCTTCCACGGACCTAGCTAGTTTTATGTCCACTGGAGCCATTTGGGAAGAGGGAACCTCAGTTGAGAAAATCGCCCTCCCCAGAGTCGCCTGTGGGCAAGTCTTGCCTGATGACTGATGCGGGGAGGCTCAGCTCCCTGGAGGTGGTGCCAACCCTGGGCCCACGGTCCTGGGCCCAATCTGAAAGCAGGCTGATTAAGCCGTGAGCGCCAAGCCGGGAAGCAGCGCTCCTCTGCGCCAGTCCCTGCCCCATGACCTGTAGTTAGGAGGCGTGAGCTGACGTAAACCCTTTCCTTCCCAAGTTGCTTTTGGTCATGGGTCTTATCACCGCTGTGAGAACCCTGACTAGGATTCCTACCTAATCAATGAGGTGGGGTTTCCAGTCAGATTCAGGCCTTGACGATGTGATTTGTCTTACCAGCCATCTTGACTGGGCGGTCCCCAACCTGCCTTCGGAGGCTGGAATTGTGGGCAGGCTGCTGCGGACCCTCCGGATTTCCGCAGGCTCTGGGTACCCAGACTCGGGCCCTCAGGCTTACATGGCAAGTGTTTTAAACTCTGAACCACCCTCCTGGCCTTGGAGCAAGGACCTTTTTTTTTTTTTTTTTTTTTTTGGTTTTTCGAGACAGGGTTTCTCTGTGTAGCCCTGGCTGTCCTGGAACTCACTCTGTAGACCAGGCTGGCCTCGAACTCAAAGATCCGCCTGCCTCTGCCTCCCAAGTGCTGGGATTAAAGGCGTGCGCCACCACCGCCCGGCCCCCCCTTTTTTTTTAATTAAAAAAAAAAAACATCTCAGTGGATTAGATGCACTGAAGAGCAACATTTTGGTTTTGTTTAGAGAAGTTTCCTGCCCCTCTGACCTCTCCTCTGAGCCACTGACATCAAACCTTCAGAGGCGGCACATAAACCCAGGTTATCCCACACACGATGTTGACTTAGGGGTAAACTGTGGCCTTTCTCCACGCCCTCCGTCACAGACCTTCGGATCGTTAGAGGTTGCCAGCAAAAGTGGATTCGGGCCTTGGCTTCGGAGCGCTGACACCTGACACCTGACAGTCTTGCTGGCACAGAGGAGTCTGTAGACACCTCATTGCCTTTTCTTTCCTTTAACTATGTGTTTTACATGTCTGGTGGGTGCCTGGTCGTCTCCATGGACCCCGTGTGGGTACAAATCCCTCTGGAGGCTGTAAGAGGGCACCAGGTTCGCTAGAACTGGGGTTACAAGCAGTTCTAAGCTACCCAATGTGGGTGCAGGGAACCCAGCCCAGGTCTTCCATGGGAGCACCGACTGTGGGAGCACCAGCTCTCCCCCAAGCAGTTACATTTCTGTATGCGAAGCCACCAGGCCCTAGGAGGTCATCTGGAGTTTACCTCTGGGAGGCATTCTGGAGGCAGTACTCACACACCCACAAATATTTTGGGTTTCTGGAACTTTCTCAGTTTAAGCCCTGGGCTGTCATACACCTCAGGAAACCATTCAGTCCTGGTTACAGCTGAGGCCCTGTTCTCCCCCAGACAGCAGCTTACTGTGGGGGTGCTAATACAGGCCGAGGCACTGTCCGCTGAGGGTCAGGAGAGCCCAGCTCCCCGCACTGGGCCCCGACCCCAGCCCACCCCGCCACCTTCCCCGGCTGTCCCAGGGCCCTGCCCTGTCCCAGGGAACGCTGGCTTTTCTCACACCCACACTTGCACATTCATAAGCAAGGCAGGGAAAGAAAGCAGGTATTGTTCGAATTCATAGCAGGTTATATTCTAGGAAAAGGTGGTGTAAGTGGAAAAGATAAAAACTGGATTGATTTCCCCACATAAACAATACCGAGATGAGAGACCCTGAGCTAGGGAAAGAAATCTATTTAAAAAAAAAAAAGTCCTGACCTGGTCATGGAAACCTTCTCAGTATTCCCTTAAGCAACCATGAGAAATTAGGGCTCAGATGTGACTGACCGAGAGGTCAGTCTCCAGGTGAGACGCCGCAAGCGCTTGGGTGGGGCCCACCGGCCGCCAGCTTCGTGCCGCACAATGTCTTTGTGGGAAAAAGTCAGAATGAGAGAGGACCCGTTAGTGGTGTGCCCTCAACATTGGGGTCGCCCAGAGGAGCTGTCAAACCTCTTCTTACCCTCGGTTGTCTTCTGGAGATCTGATGTCCTGGGGTATGCCTTGAAGCGGGGTGTCACTGTGTAGCCCTGGCTGGCCTTAGGTGACCTTTAATTTTTAAAAAAAATTATTTTTGTGTGTATAGGGGTGCGAGTGCTGGGATTACAAATGTGTGCCACCGTGCCCCATTTATGTAGTGCGTGGTGTGGATTTATTTGTGCGCTAGGCAAATATTTGGTCAGCTGAGTCCTGCCCCTTTCCTATTTTGTACACTCTTCCCGCATGCTGGAATCAAATTAGTAGGAGCCCTTCTCCCCCTCCCTTGTTTGCATGAGTGTGTGTATGTGTGGTGTGTGTGTGTGCGTGTGCGTGTGCGTGTGCGTGTGCGTGTGCGTGTGTGTGTGTGTGTGTGTGTGATGTGTATGTGTATGTGGTGTGTGTGTGGTATGTGTATGTGTGTGTGTGTGTGATGTGTGTGTGATGTGTGTATGAGTGTGTGTGATGTGTGTGTGGTATGTGTGTGAGGTGTGTGTGTGTGTGAGTGTGTGTGGTATGTGTGTGTGTGGTATGTATGTATGTGTGTGTGTAGTGTGTATATGTGTGTGTGGTATGTGTGTATGGTGTGTGTATGTGTATAGTGCATGGGTGTGTGGTGTGTATGTGTGAGTGTGTGTTTGTGAGTGTGTGTGAGTGTGTGTTTGTGAGTGTATGTGAGTGTGTGTGGGGTATGTGTAGTGTGTGTGGTGTGTGTGTGGTATGTGTGTGATGTGTGTGGTGTGTGTGTGTGATGTGTGTGGTGTGTGTGTGGTATGTGTGTGATGTGTGTGTGGTGTGTGTATGTGTGTAGTGTATGTGTGTGTGTGGTATGTGTGTGTGTAGTGTGTGTGGTATGTGTGTGTGTGGTTTGTGTGTAAGTGTGTGTGGTATGTGTGTGTGTAATGTGTGTGGTGTGTATGTGTGTAGTGTGTGTGGTATGTGTATGTGTGGTGTGTGTGTATGTGTGTAGTGTGTGTGAGTGTGTGTAGTGTATGTGTGTGTGTGATGTATGTGTGGTATGTGTATGTGTATAGTGTGTGTATGCATGTGTGTGTGCGCGCATATGAGTGTGTGTGTGGTGTGTGGTATGTGTATGTGTGTATGTGTGGTGTGTGTATGTGTGTAGTGTGTGTGAGTGTGTGTGTGTGGTGTGTATATGTGTGTAGTGTGTGTGTATGTGTGTGAGTGTGTGTTTGCTCTGCCTACCATGGCTGGAACTATAGGTGAGATGTCACTACACAGGTTCTGGGGACTCAGCTCCAGGTCTCACACTTTAACCGCAGGGCCATTTCAGCAGCCCCAGGAGGAGCCCCCTGCTCCGACCTGCTCAGCGGGCAGAAAGCGCCTCCCCACCCCCCCACGCTGATGCCTCATGCGACTGAGGGGAGCTGGGAGCTCTCCTCAGAACTCAAGGCCAAGGACGGTTAGTTTGGGTTCCTGGGTCCTCAGCCTTCATTGCTTGGGGATGGGGTGCTGTCTGGGATGGGTGCTGTGGGTGTGGCCTGCTGTGAGGTCTGGTAAGCTAGCTGGGCGTGCCCAGTAATGGGAGGGGGCAGGAAGATGGTAGACAAGGCTGACCATGGCTCCACAAGATCTCAGCAGAGGCAGACAACCCACCAGGCTAAATTACTTCTAAATCCAAGGTGGAAAACCACAAGTCCTTCTCCCTGCCTCCCACGAACAGGCGACAGAGGTGAGACCGTGAGGATTAGATTAGTGGTCTTTTGACTCCTAACCATTTCCCTTGAGTAGTGGATTCTGAGGGAAGGAGAGAGCAAGCCTTCCTTCTTGGGGTTTCTAACTTGGAATTTAAGTTCTCCTGAAAACGCACCATGTGATCCCAGGAGGGATTCCTAGTCTCCCTGGGCCACTGTCGCTTTGTCTTTGGGATGGGGACAACATGCCCATGTCCTGCATGCCCCCAGAAGGGGCAGGAGGGGAGAGGCCTGAAGGATAGGATCTGTGTGCGCTCCGAGGATGGCGGGGGTGCAGAGGAGACTGGAAACCAGGCACCCTAGGCTATCGGCGACACCAATAGTGCAGTGGGAAGAAAATTCTAGAACGGGGTCTCTACACATTTCTCCATCTGTGGGCACTGGAGACCCTGACCTTGGACTGCTGTAGAGAGCGGCCAACATCCCTCGATGGCAGCAGCCTTTGCCTGCCCCACCCCCTCCGGGCTGCCTCGTCGGACCCGTGCCAGGGTCCAGAGCCCAGTCGCTTCACACACGGCGTTTTGAAACTTGCCTTTGCGTTCAGCCTTTGTTCCAGTCAGAACTATTTACCAGGGGCTGGCATGGCCTCTGTAGAGCGGGCAGCTCCGTGGGTGAACATGGAAGGACCGTGATGGGAATCTAGGAGCGGAGAGGACCAGGCAGCGGTGGTGGGGTGCGCACGCGCCCTCCCCGAGCTGTGAGGGAAAGCATTCGAGGAAGAAGGAATGGTTTATGCTAAAGCTCCTAGGCAGGAGAGAGCTCAGGGTCTCAAAGAGCAAGCAGCTGAAAGTAGAACCCACGGGGGTGGGGTGGGGGTGGGGAAGGGAGATAGACAGGGTCCCCACCTGCCCTGCTGTTTTAGGTTGTGGGAAGGACTCTCTCTCTCTCTCTCTCTCTCTCTCTCTCTCTCTCTCTCTCTGTCTGTGTGTGTGTGTGTGTGTGTGTGTGTGTGTGTGTGCGTGCATATGAAAGCATATGCACAGCGTCTATATGTGCACGAGTGGAGTGTGTCATCTTTTTTTGAGACAGTGTCCCCATTGCCCCGACACTTGTCAAACAGGCTAGACTGGATGGCCTGTGAGATCTGCAGCCATCTCCCGGGATAGCAGGTGCTGGCCGCCACGCCTCACTCTGTGGGCTTTGGGAACCCGACCTGGTGCTCATGTTTGGCACTTTATCGACTAACTCCCCACCCCATTCCCACCCCAGAGTTTGGATTTTCTTCTATGTACCACAGGAAGTGCTGTGTGTGTGTGTGTGTGTGTGTGTGTGTGTGTGTGTGTGTGTTCTTAGGGATCGTATGTGGATTTGATCCACATTCTCCACAGGCTGCTCTGTGTGGACAGAATGATAGAAGCCAGAGGCTGATCGGGAGATTGGCTGACGTGAGCCAAGAGCGAGCTTCAGACAGGACGAGCAGATTGGGCTTCACTAACAGACAGCCTCTGATTTTTTTTTTTTTTTTTTTTTGTAGACCAGGCTGGCCTTGAACTCAGAAATCCGCCTGCCTCTGCCTTCCAGAGTGCTGGGATTACAGGCATGCGTCACCACCACCCGGCGAGTCAGATCTTGATAGAGATGGTTGTGAGCCACCATGTGGTTGCTGGGATTTGAACTCAGGACCTTCAGAAGAGAAGTCAGTGCTCTAAACCGCTGAGCCACCTCTCCAGCCCCCAGACAGCCTCTGATTTTAATGACTTTAAAGCAATATTAGTTTGCTTTTGTGGGTCCGCAGAGGGGTTCTGATCATCTCAGCCATTTAGAGTCTCCGAGGGCAAGTCTTCCTCCTGAACCCTGCCCGAGGGTAGGGCAGGGTGAGAAAGCCTTGGGATTCACCATCAGAAGCGACGATATAACCATACAGGGCATCTAACTTCAAATGAGTGGCAACGAGACCCACAGGCCGTGGGGGTGGAGACGAGCGAAGGAATGAGGTGAAGACATGTTCGAAAGTACAATGTCAGCTTTAACCAAGGAACAGAACAGAAGTACAGAATAGAAGGCGGGGGGGGGGGAGTCTGAGTGACTTCCGAGCTCACGAGCAGGTGTCAGGTGGTCCCCATGGTGTGAAATGGGGTCACACTCATTGTGGTAAAGTGGGAATTGGGATAAAGGGTTTGGGCCAGGGCAGGCTCCAGTCTGGCTACCGGCTTTTGCAAGTCTAAAGTTCCATGAAGAGGTCTGGGCTGGAGAAGAGTCTGGTGTGGTCAACTGCAGGCAACGATTAGGACTTGGACGTGGATGGTTCTCAGGCCTTTGGATTGACTCTGGCCGTTCACCGTAGGCGCCTTTGGCTCTTGGGACCCAGCCAGGGACTGAAAGACACCACTGGCTTCCTAGTTTACTTGTCGTGGGGAGCAGATGGCGGGACTTCTCACCCAGCACACTTGTGTGAGCCCAGTCCTGTAACCCCACTTGTGTGTAAGCATATGTCCTGTGAGGTGTGCTTCTCGGGAGAGTACTCAGCACAACATTCCTCTCAGTTTGCATTCCATCACCAATATTTGAGATTCCTATTACCCCATCCCTCCCCCACACTGAAAAAGTATTTGAATTCTCAAGGCTGGCGTGCTAAAACCTCAGCCAGTGCGACGGAAGGGGAGAGATAAGGAAGGGGGCTGAGGGACTGTGGACTTGGCTTCGGTTAGTGACTAGTATGGGGCTCAAGGGCAAGCTAGTTAACACCCATGACGCTCGGTCTTCCTATCTGCAGAGGGACGAAGGGACCGCGCACTACAGGCTCGCTAGTGTCAAAAATCAGAACTGCTTCTAGCTAGCTTAAAGGAGCAAGTGGTTCATTAGGAGGGCCTTGGGGGGCCCGTGGTTCACTAGAAGCACCTTGAGTAGCTCACAGTTTATTAGAAGGGCCTTGTGTGGCCCTTCGTTCTGAGGCAGAGAAGGTCGCTTAGCCCCTGGAAGGTCCAGGAAGGCCAGGCCCAGGATGACCAGCACTGAGACCAAACTTCTGTGCCCACAGCACTCAGTCCTTAAACTGCCCAATATCATGTTCTGGTGCTTTTGGAAACGCAATAAAACTAGGTGGTTAGGCAGAGAGCCTGGAGCTGGTGAGCTGGGCCCCGTTCCACCCCGACTGGAGCCCTGAGGACGGTCCAGGGTGTGGTGGCACCTGTCGTGCAGGGAGATGTTCTGTCTGCCAAGTTCACTCAGCTTTTATGAGGATTATGGGCTCCCTCTGGAGACTGACCTTTAGAGGCCAGCAGATGTGGTTTCCTCTCCCCCCTTCCCCCTCCCGCTCTCTCTTTCCCCCTCCCCCTATTCCCTCACCCACCCAAGACAGGGTTTCTCTGTGTAGCCCTAGGTGTCCTGGACTCACTCTGCAGACCAGGCTATCCTGTAACTCAGAGATTTGCCTGCCTCTACCTCCTGGGATTAACGTCACAAAAATGCTCCTCGGTGCTCCTATGTTACAATACAGCAGGAGCTGGGTTGGTTAGTTAGTTAGTTAGTTAGTTAGTTAGTGAGTTAGTTAGTTAGTTAGTTAGTGAGTTAGTGAGTTAGTGAGTTAGTTAGTTAGTTAGTTGATTAGTTTTCTGGAGGGTGGCTTTCATGCCTTTGTTTTGAGAGGGGGAGGATGCAGTTGAACCAACTCTTCTCAATGCGGGGCCAGTGCTGAAGTGTCTGATGCTACAGATAAATATCTCAGACCCTGTGTCTCTCTTTTGCAGTCACTTTAGCTTTTTATCCCATAATGAACTTTCACTAGCGGAACTAAGGTGACTCGAGTAGCTTTTAAAAATTAAATTTGCAGAAAAATGAAATAAAGAGACTTACACAGTCTAAAGTTTTTCTTTTGAGACAGGGCCTCACATAGGAAAGGGCAGGCCTGGGGCCTCACATAGGAAAGGGCAGGCCTGGGGCCTCACATAGGAAAGGGCAGGCCTGGGGCCTCACATAGGAAAGGACAGGCCTTAGGAAAGGACAGGCCTGGGGCTTGACACACAGCTGAGGGTCGGCTTGAATTCTGGATCTTCCTGCCTCCACAGCGTCATTGCTGGGGTTACAGTTATGCACCACACACGTGACCAGGCCTTATTTTGAATTACTGAGGTTAACAAGCATGAAGTTGCTTGTCAAATTATCATCAGCGTTTTTAAAGCTGCCTCGACCTGGGCGAGGCTTGATAGCAACACCCGCATCTTCCCTGGCTCCAGACAGACCTGGAGCTCATCCCTCGCTGGAGACTGTCGCCAAATTCAGTTCACGTCTCTGGACACTACCTTTTTTCTTTTCTTTTCTTTTCTTTTCTTTTCTTTTCTTTTCTTTTCTTTTCTTTTCTTTTCTTTTCTTTCCTTTCCTTTCCTTTCCTTTCCTTTCCTTTCCTTTCCTTTTCTTTCTTTCTTTCTTTCTTTCTTTCTTTCTTTCTTTCTTTCTTTTTTTTTGAGTTAGAGTCTCACATATCTCAGGCTGGTCTTGAACTTACTATGTAGCTAAGGATGATCTTGAACTACTAATTCTCCTGCCAATACCTCCAAAGTGTGGGGATTATTGTCACTCACCACTGCTCCCCATTCTGCTATGCTGGAGAGCAAACCTTTGAGCATGTTAAGCCCGCTACCAACTCACCGACATCCCCAGACCTGGTACTCCTCTGTCTCTGTCTCTGTCACTGTGTGTATGTGAGTGTGTGAGTGTGTGAGTGTGTGAGTGTGTGTGTGTGTGTGTGTGTGTGTGTGTGTGTGATAGATGCCTTGTGGGTGTCTGTGCATGCGGGTCAGGAAGTCGGCGTGGCCACTGAAGGTTCTTTCTTTCCTCTATCTGGAGTATTAGACAACAAGGGAAATGTGTTTTGGGGGAAAGTGCGGGAAAGTTTTACAAAGTAGACTGTTATTAAGCCAGGTGTGGTACATGCTGGGACTTAGGAGGAGTGGAAGCAGGAGTTTCGGGAGTTTAAGGTCTTCCTCAGAGAAGTCCGTAGGAAGTGTCACCAGCAAGCCTTGCAATGTCATTGGCTGCACTGTCATTGGGCCACGGTGGATTTGCAGCAGGACTTCGTTAGACACTAGCTGCTTGCCTTGGCCCACGGCTAGCTCCCGGGTAGAAGCAGGATGCCTCATTGGGGTGAACAGAGCTCTCCTCTCTCCCAGACAGCACTGTGGGGACTTCACTAGCACAAAGACGAGACCATTCAACTACACACCAGACTGGAAGGCTGGGGACAGTAGCACATGCCCTTCACCTCAGCACCGGATAGATCTCTGAGAGTCTGAAGCCAGCCTGGTCTGTACAGCAGACGCTAGGCCAGCTAGGGCATGCAGTGAGATCTGTTGGGGGAGGGAGGGAGAGCTGGGCTACATTCCCTGGGGTGTGCCTCTTCTATCTCTGGGTAATATGCCTGGCTGGGACAGTGGGCGTGGTGTGTACAGCCACGGTAAGTGCCAGGCTGCTTCCCTGGGCTGCGCCTTCATCGCCGCCCTGGGCTTTGCTGCTGGGCCGCCCTGTCCTTCCTGTTTCCTGACTCTCTTTCTAGGATTTGTTTCGCATTTGGTAGAGCACATCCTCCAGTAGCTTCTAGAAAAAGGTGGCCACTACGTCAATTTTGGGGGAGCTTGCTTATCTGAAAATGTCCTTTAATTCTATCTTATTGCCGACTGGCTGGGTGTGCGGTCTAGACTGGAGACGATCTTTCTCGCAAAGCTCCTTCACTGTCTGCTTGCTCAGAGCTTGCCGGAAGCTGCTCTGCAGGGGGTCTGTGTAGCCTGTTCCCTTCCCTCCGGAGTGTGTTGAATCAAACCACCCCATCCTCCAGGGCCCTGAAATCTCACAGCACTGCATGTGAGTTAGGTGTGTTTTTACCCACCTTTTCTGGATGCATGGAAACCCTTTTCATCTAAAAATACATAGACTTCAATTTCTGAATCACATTTTTAACTGTTTTTATTGGTTTCTTCCTTTTTCTCCTTATAGCCCTAGAATTCGCAAAAATGATTGACTTGGGTGTTGGGCTTCCCGAATCTTGTCTGTTTTCATTTCTTCTTCTTCTTCTTCTTCTTCTTCTTCTTCTTCTTCTTCTTCTTCTTCTTCTTCTTCTTCTTCCTCCTCCTCCTCCTCCTCCTCCTCCTCCTCCTTCTCCTCCTCCTCCTTTTCCTCTTCTTCCTCCTCCTCCTTCTCCTCCTCTTCTTCTCCTTCTTCTCCTTCTTCTTCCTTATTTCTCCTTCTCCTCCTCCTCCTTCTGTTTTTCATTGTTCCTATCATCATCATTATTATTGTTTAGCTTAAAATTTTAAGTCTCTGTACTATACATACATGTGGACATATGTGTACTGGTTGGTGCATGAGCATACTAGAGGGTGTCATGTTCTGCTACTCTCTGCCTTATTCCTGCAAGGTGCAGTCTTTCACTGAACCTGGAGCTAAACACCAGCCAGCAAAGCATAGTATACCTCCACAGTGTGCATAGACCATCGTATACACAGCAAACCTCCTGCCTCTGTCCTCTACCATACTGGAGATGCAGACCCACATGGCCGTGCCCAGTTGTTTTTATGTGAGTGTTGGGGATTCAAACTTAGGTCTCTCCTGATTACACAGCAAGAACTTTTACCTGCGGAGCCATCTCCCCAGTCCACCATTTTGTTTTTCTGAGGCCGGGTCTCACAGTGTAGTTCAAACTGGCTGAAAACTGGGATCCTCCTGCCTCTGTGTTCTGAGTGCTGGGATTACAGGTGTGTGTTCCGATTCCCTGCACCTGCCACAAGTCAACAGAAAGGATGCTATCTAGAAGAAAGTCAGGAACCAACTGGGGTGGGGCCCATGGGTGGGGCCCGAAAGCACAGATGTGTATGAAACGTCTCAGTGGAGCGCATCGCTTTGTCTGCTAGCTGCGATGGGTGGTTTTAAATGTTTAAACTGTTACTGTTTAGAATCCCCCGAGCAGGAAGCCTTGGAGGGATTATTTTGGTTGCCTTAACTGATGGTGGGTAACCACCCCCAAGTGTGGGCCCCATCTTCTGGACGCAGCCAGGTAGGAGGGAAGAAGAAAGGTTTCCATCTTTTGGTCTCCAGCTTTCCTCAAGCTGCCAAGTTGATCTTCCCACCCCGGCTGCTGCTGACCCCACTGGTGATTCCAGGATCAGTATTCCCAGGCTTCCGACACAGCGCGAGGACCAGCAGCTGGCCAGGAACCTTGGAGACACCCAGCTCCTAGGACAGAGCAACGACTGTGTTCTCGGCCTCTCTGGGAGTGCTGGCTAATACACTAACTGAAAAAATAAGAATAAATACACACTAGGATTTGAGTCACAGCAGTGTTTAGAACCGCAGGAAGACTGGAAATCAGAGGACGACAGATGCTACACATGGTGGAATGGTTTTGGTAGGTAGCCTAAAGAGACACCGTGTGACCTCAGTGCTTAAAATAGCTAGGTATAAGGCCAGGCCTGGCGATGCATGCCTGTAACCCGGCACTCGGGAGGGGTGGAGGTAGGAGAGGAACTCAACTAGAAACCATGTGTCAAAAACAGAACAAAGGAAACCAAAAAAGAGGAGCTAAAGAGATGGCCCATCAGCAAACTGTGCCGTGTAAGTGTGGGGGTCTGAGTTTGATTCCTAGTATACACACACACATTATTAAATATATATTAAATTATACATTTAAATATATCAATTAAATATATTTTATATTAACATATTAAATATGCGCATTTCAAGTCAGGCATGACAGCGCATAACTGTAATCCCAGCATTGGAGAGGTGGAGACAGGAGGATTCCTGGAGCTTGGAGGCCAGGTCATCTTTCACAACTGAACTCCAGATTCAGAGAGAGACCCTGGCTCAAAAAAAAAAAAATGTGGAGAATGATTGAGAGAGACACCAAGACATCTAACATTAACCTATGGGCTCACACACACACACACACACACACACACACACACACACACGCATACGAGGACAGAGTGTGCACACACACATATTCACCTTCCAACAAAACAAACTCATTGTATATTTAGAAAAAACAGGAAGGAAGCGCATCAAACAACCCTAGGTGCCTGTCGCTGCCTGTCGCTGCCTGTCGCTGCCCTGGGCCGCCTTGGCTGAGCGCACTGAGAAGTGCTCTCCACACCCTCCAGGGGGGCTGCTCACGGGTGCCTACCAGATGAATGATTGCATTATGAATGGGGTTGGCCTTCTCTAGACTTTCTGTACAATCTAAAGTTTCTGTAGAAAACGTATACTTTCATAATCACAAGCAAAGATGTTTAATAAGGAAAAATTGAGAAACGGAAGGGACAGAGTAGAGAGGTGTGGCCTGCGCTGAGGGGACCCCATGCTCCTCCAAGGGCTGAGGGCAGCGATGTGCGCCAACTTCAACTCCTAACCCTTCGCATCCCAAACCAGCCGAGGTCGGGGTTCCCAGACCACCCAAGGACCAAAGCCCTGACCTGGCCCACCACGCACTGGCGTGGGCAGGCGCTGGGAAGTGGGGGGCGAATGTTCCACTCTGCTTCTGAGCCAGGCGCACACCTGTCATCAGATGCTGCTGGTGTAGAATTCCAGGGAACCGTGGGGCTCCTAATTATCCCCTGGAGCGAGTCACTGTCAGCAGGAGCGGCAGGGGTGAAGCGGGGAGAGGGAGTCATGTGGAACGGAACACTTGTCACTTACTGTCACTGCCACCTGGAGAAGGCGGCTGTGCACTGGGGAAGGATATAATTCTGCACCAGCTTCCCCGAGTCCCACTGTTCCCCTTTAATACGTTTTATGTGGTTATAAAAGCGATTATGCCTGTAAGATGAGAAACCCCTCCCCCTCAGTGATTTATGTTTAATATAGAAGTTTTAGACGTCACAGAGAAATCTTAATTTTTTTACATTTGCATCTATTATGTTGAGAGAGGCTGGGTGTGCACCCGTGTAGCGCTCGGAGGGTGACCCACAGGAGGTCTCTCTTCCTCCTTCCAAGTGTGCCCCAGGGGGTCCGACACAGGCCGTCAGGTTTGAGGGCAAGGGCTTTTACCCAGGAAGCCAGCTCACTTGCGCCATACACAGGAAACCCCACAGAAGCGTGTTGAGCTTACCCATAAGACCTTTCACCCATTCCGCCAGCACCACCGAGCAGCCCAGGTCCTGTGTACAGAGCAGAGACAAGGGAGCCCGTCTCGGCTCTCCAGACATCAGGCACCGGGGCTAGGCATGCAATACAGTGGTGGTGTGAGCGGCTGGCATGCTCAGACTTGGGATGAAGTTCTAGGACTGCAGGCAAAGAAGAGGGAGATTTCGTGTGGGCAGAGGCACCCTAGTGAGAGGAGAATGGACAGGGGCATCTGGAAGGGCTTCTTTGTTTTAATTGTAAGCAACAGGGGCCTGGGGAATAGCTCAGTTGGTTGTGTTTGTATAACATAAATGAGGTCCTGGGTTTGATCCCCGGCACGGCTATAACTCCAACACTCCAGAGATGGAGGCAAAAGGGTCAGAAGGTCAAGCACATCCTTGGCTTCACAGTGAGTTTGAGGCCAGCCTGGCCGACTACACCTGCCTAGCAATAGCTGTCATCGGGATATTTAGGATTTATTAAACGGCTTCCAAGCATGGTCTCCTTTAATCTGCAGGAAACCATGGGGAGTAGTATTCATCTTTATGTTGCCGATAAGAAAATGGATGCTTAGAAAGATGAAGGTCACTGTAGCTCATCCTCTGAGTCACACCACACACACACACACACACACACACACACACACACAAACACACACACACACACACACACACACACACACACACGCACACACAAACACACATACACACAGAGGAAGGCTCTGAATGTCCCTCTCTCCGCTTTCCCTAGCGCTCTGTTGGCTTGGGCAGCAGAGGTGAACTCTAAAGGCTTGGGGCAGCCTCAGGCAGCCTCAGCTCAGCTACTAGGAGCCCAGCGGCCACTAGGCGGCAGCAGAGGTCTGTGTGCAGGGCTGCTCTGTCCCCAGCTGACTGCCGCCTCTGGTTGGTTGTGCAGGGTCAAAGCCTGAACCTCCAATGACCAAGAATAGCAAGGGGCTGTAATTCACGTGGTGGATGGCGTTCCAGGTTTCGAAAGCCCCTCGCGTCATCCCTGTCATTTCCTAATCCCGCTCACAGGGTACTTTTTCCATCTTCTTCAAACAGGTTTGGCGTGGGCCAAGGCCGGAAAGCTTCCCGGAGATGGCGTTAGATGCTGCTTGGGGCCTGGGGCCACAGAGATCAATGAACTAAAAGAAAACTGAAGGCTTGTCCTTGGGGGAGACAGACACCCAACCCAACAGCCAAGGTACAGAGTGTTAGAGTGCAGTGGCAGACAGTTGAGACTCCATGACGGCACCAAGTTGGCTCAGAGGTGGCCCCAGGTTCAGTGTCTGTTTGTCGGGTGTCTTGTTATACTTGATCTGAGTTCCAAAGCCAAGAGTCAGTGGGTGTTCTCTTTAAAATGCGCCACGGCAGAGAAAGAGGCCCATTCTAGAATCTGTGGGGTAAGGAGCCCCAGGTTGAAAAGCAGCAGGTGGCAGGAGTGGGCGCTGTGGTCTGGAGGTGGGGCTGGGGATGTGGCTGCCTGCCAATGTGGCCGAAGCCCGGGGCTTGATCGCTTTATTATTTTATGTATATGAGTACACTGTAGCTGCACAGATGGTTGTGAGCCATCATGTGGTTGCTGGGAATAGAACTCAGGACCTCTGCTCTCTCCAGCCTCGCTTGCTCTGGCCCAAAGGTTTATTTATTTATTATATGTGAGTACACGGTAGCTGTCTTTAGACACACCAGAAGAGGGCGTCCGATCTCATTACGGATAGCGGTGAGCCACCATGTGGTTGCTGGGATTTGAACTCAGGACCTTTGGAAGAACAGTCAGTGCTTTTAACTGCTGAGCCATCTCATCACCCCTGGGTTTGATCTTTAGCACCCCATAAACTGGGCAGGGTGATGCTCACCGGTAACCCCAGCATTCAAGAGGTAAAAGCAAGAGGATCAACAGAAGAGTTTAAGGTCATCCTCAGCTACGCTGCTAGAGGCTAGCCTAGGCTACACTAGACCCTGTCTAAAACAGAATGAAACAACAAACAGGGGCCAGGGGACACGGGAAGGGGCAAGGCGCTGTCCATGCAAGCCTGAGGACTGGACTTTGGAGTCCCATGCGTGCTTAAATACTGCTGGGCACGGTGGCCTCCCGCACCCGCAGGGGGATGGACGCAGAGGACTCCTGGGGGAGGCTGGCGGGCTAAACTAGCTGCACCAGCAAGCTCTGGGGTGGGGTGTAACCCTGGCTTGGTAGAAAAGGTGGAAAGTGATTGTGAAAGGCAACTCAGTGTCAACCTCCTCGCACGGACGCACAGAGGCACAAGTTCACACACACACACACACACACACACACACACCAATTAAACAGTAAAGAAAACCATCCGGAGATCGTGAAGTTTGCTTCTGTAAGTCCTGACCGCTGTGGGTTGGGACAGCTGAGGCGGGCCTCCAGCCGGGGATGGTAAAGACAGGGCAGTGGCGAGGAGATTACACACCCGGTGCCCAGGCAGCCCTGCTTCCGGTCCTTGCTCCAGAAGCACAACCGTTCCAGTCCTTCACCTGAAGGGTGTCAGAAGTGTGCCTCTGCCTGGGTCCTTTTCCCAGCACAGGGACTGAGGCTCGTACACTTTTCCCAGCCAGGATTGCCCAGTGGGGTTCCAGGGCTTCCCCCAATTTCCTAGTCTGTCTCCCTACAAGAAGTCTGAAACAGGCCTAGTGAGAGGAGGTAACGCCTCCATACCCGCCCTCATCCTTGGCTGAAACCCTATGTGGTCCGTGAAGCTCTGGGCTTGCCCAGGACCGGCCCAGCAGAGGACGGAGGCATCACTGGAGATGCTGCGGTGTCTCCACCTCCTCCGCCCAGCAACCCTGGGGACGGCCGGCTCCTCGGGCACCATTAACAGGTGTGCCCCAGATTCGGACGGTTGCCAGTGTCACATGCGTGGGGCACCGCTGCTTCGCCAAGTTAAATTTAGCGCCAGCCACTTCTCTTGGGGCAGGCTGGTCCAAGAGGGTGAGGTTAGGCAGCCGCCCTCAAAGTTCATCCTGAGGCGACGGACGCAAGGAAGAGGGGCGGGGCTGGCCCTGGGCTCGAATGCCATGGCCACACCTCCAGCAGAGCCCTTTACAAACCTTTTAGTTTTTTCCCTTTTCTTCTTCTTTCCCATCCTCTTTTGTCCCCTTTCCTTCCTCCTACCTCTTTTTTTCTTTTTTCTTTTTTTCATTTTTTATTGGATATATTCTATATTTACATTTCATTTCCCTTTTTCTGGTTCCCCGGCCCCCAAAGGTCCCTCATGCCCTTTTCCCTCCCCCTTCTCCCTCATCCACTCCTTCCCACTTCCCTGTTCTGGTATTCCCCTACACTGATGCTTTGATCCTTTCCAGCACCAGTGTCCACTTCTTTCTTCTTGTTGGACATCATTTGGTATGTGGATTGAGTCTTTGGTGTCCCAAGATTCTAGGCTAATATCCACTTATCAGTGACTGCATACCATGGGTATTCTTTTGAGACTGGGTTACCTCACTTAGTAAGATGTTCTCTAGCTCCATCCATTTCTCTAAGAATTTCATGAATTCATTGTTTCTAATGGCTGAATATTCTATTGTTTCTAATGGCTGAATACTCTATTGTGTATATATACCACATTTTTTGTATCCATTCCTCCGTTGAGAGGCATCTGGATTCTTTCCAGCTTCTGGCTATTATAAATAAGGCTGCTATGAACATAGTGGAGCATGTATCCTTATTGCATGCTTGGGAATCTTCTGGGTATATGCCCAGGAGTGGTATGGCTGGGTCCTCCGGAAGTATCGTGTCCAGTTTTCTGAGGAACCGCCAGACTGATTTCCAGAGTGGTTGTACCAGTTTGCAGTCCCACCAGCAGTGGAGGAGTGTTCCTCTTTCTCCACATCCTCGCCAACACCCGATGTCTCCTGAGTTTTTAATCTTAGCCATTCTGACTGGTGTGAGGTGGAATCTCAGGGTTGTTTTGATTTGCATTTCCCTGATGACTAATGATGTTGAACATCTCTTAAGGTGCTTCTCAGCCATCTGAATTTCTTCTGGTGAAAATTCTTTGTTTAGCTCTGTACCCCATTTTTGGATGGGGTTATTTGGTTTTCTGGTGTCTAACTTCTTGAGTTCTTTGTATACATTGGATATTAGCCCTCTGTCAGTTGTAGGGTTGGTGAAGATCTTTTCTCAATTTGTTGGTTGCTGATTTGTCCTTTTTTTAAAAAAAAAAAAGATTTATTTATTATTATATGTAAGTACACTGTAGCTGTCTACAGACACACCAGAAGAGGGCGTCAGATCTCATTATGGATGGTTGTGAGCCACCATATGGTTGCCGGGAATGGAACTCAGGACCTTCAGAAGAGCAGTCCGTGCTCTCAACCCCTGAGCCATCTCACCAGCCCATGATTTGTCCTTTTGACAGTGTCTTTTGCCTTACAGAAACTTTGTAATTTTATGAGGTCCCATTTTTCTATTCTTGATCTTAGAGCATAAGCTATTGGTGTTCTGTTCAGGAACTTTCCCCCTGAGCCAATGTCCTCAAGGGTCTTCCCCAATTTCTTTTCTATTAATTTTAGTGTGTCTGGTTTTATGTGGAGGTCTTTGATCCACTTGGAGTTGAGCTTAGTACAAGGAGATAAGAGTGGATCAATTCTCATTCTTCTGCATGTTGACCTCCAGTTGAGCCAGCACCATTTGTTGAAAAGGCTATCTTTTTTTCCCCCCACTGGATGTTTTCAGCTCCTTTGTCGAAGATCAATTGGCCATAGATATGTGGATTCAATTCTGGGTCTTCAATTCTATTCCATTGCTCCACCTCCCTGTCACTGTACCAATACCATGCAGTTTTTAACACTACTGTTCTGTAGTATTGCTTGAGGTCCGGGATACTGATTCCCCCAGAAGTTCTTTTACTGTTATAAAATATCTTGGTGTGACTCCAACCAAACAAGTGAAAGATTTATATGACAAAAACTTCAGGTCTCTGAAGAAGGAAATGGAAGAAGGCCTCAGAAAATGGAAAAATCTTCCATGCTCGTGGGTTGGCAGGATTAATATAGTTAAAATGGCAATCTTGCCAAAAGCAATATACAGATTCAATGCAAAATCCCATCAAATTCCCAACTCAGTTCTTAGAGTTAGAAAGAGCAATTCTCAAATTCATCTGGAATAACAAAAAACCCAGGATAGCTAAAACTATCCTCCTACCTCTTAATAAATATTTTTATTTTATTTTTATTTTTAATGGTGTTTCTGGTCCATATGTAGGTATATGCACATGACTATAGATGCCCGCAGAGCAGAGGCGTTGGTCAGATAGCCTGGAGCTGAGCGCACGGGCTATGTGAGCAGTCTGACACGAATTCTGACTCAGACTCTCTGGGGGAAGAGTTACATACTCTTAACTGCCGGGGCGGCTCTCAGTTCACCCCTCCCCCACTTTTTTGTGGGGATCAGTGGTGTGGTAGGGTGAGGCAGGGTCTCACTCTGCAGTCTTGGCTGACCTGGAACTCACTATGTAGACCAGGCTGGCCCCAACTCTTACAGATCTGCCTGTCTCTGCCTCCCCAGTGCTGAGACTAAAGGTGTTCACCACCACACCCAGCCCCCACCCTTTTTCTTAAAAAACAAAAAAAACAAAAAAGTCTTCCTGGGTGCTGGCGCGCCATCTCATTGGCTAATGGATGGCACTTGCTGCCTTTGCAAAGGACCAGGCTTGATTTCAGCTCCCACAGGTTGCTCAAACCCTCCGGGCACCAGGCCCTCGCAGTGTGCTTTTATATACTTGCAAGCAGACCACTGGTACATGTGAGTCAAAAATAAATAAACTTTTAAAAAGTCAGTGTTCATTTGGAATTCTGCTTTTTAGAATATTCTTGCAAGTTTTAGCAAAACAAACAAACAAATCAAAAAACAAAAAACAAAACAACAACAGCAATAAACAAAACCCCAATATCTTACATGACTTTCTGTTCGATTTAAAATAAGTTGATCACTGGTTTATTTTCACACTTTGGAGATGGTGTCGGGTGCAGGGACTGTGGATGGAGCCCTCAGGTGCAGGGACTGTGGATGGAGCCGTCGGGTGCAGGGACTCTGGATGGAGCCCTTTTGGCATATTGTTTGGCTAACACACACGGAACCCTGGGATAACTCTCCAGCACCTCATAAACCAACCATGGTGGTACACACCTATCATCTTAGAACTCAGGGGGTAGAGGCAAGAGCGTTAGAAACCTAAGGTCATCCTTGGCTGTGTAATACATTTGAGGCTGGTAGGGGCTGGAGAAACGGCTCAACAAATTAAAAGCATTTGCTGCACTTACACAGGACCCAAGGTCATTTCCCCAGACCCACAGTGGGCATCTCATAACTACCAGTAACTCCAGCTCCAGGGGATCTGATGTCATCTTCTATGGGACCCATATATGGGGCACTCATGAGCACACGTGCGTGCACGCACGCGCGCGCGCGCGCGCACACACACACACATACACACACACACACACACACACACACACACACACGGCATCAGCTGCAGGAAGAACCCTGGCTACAATAATATTTAACCGTTTTGGAGGAACAAGGAATGCAAATCATTAACTGCATCATCTCAATTCACTCAATTCATTCTAAAAATGGTAAAATATGAAAATAAAAGATACATATTTGTCTTAGGGTTTCTATCCCTGCACAAAGCATCAGGACCAAGAAGCAAGTTGTGGAGAAAAGACTTTATTCAGCTTACACTTCCACATTGCTGTTCATCACCAAAGGAAGTCAGGACTGGAACTCAAGCAGATCAGGAAGCAGGAAGCTGATGCAGAGGCCATGCAGGGATGTTACTTACTTACTGGCTTGCTTCCCCTGGCTTGCTCAGCCTGCTCTCTTATAGAACACAAGACTACCAGCTCAAGGATGGTGGGCACCACCCACAATGGGCCCTCCTTGATCACTAATTGAGAAAATGCTCCTTCTGGATCTCAGTGAGGCACTTCCCCAACTGAAGCTCCTTTCTCTCTGATAACTCCAGCCTGTGTCGACACACAAAACCAGCCAGTACAATGGACCCCTTGTCAACTTGACACACAAACACATCACTATTAAGCCTCAACCCTTACTTCCTTATTCATCCCTAAGATCTAAACAATTTAAAAAGTCCCACAGTCATTACATATTAAAAGTTAAATCCCTATAAAATATCCAATATCTTTTAAAATTCAAAGTCTTTAAAAAAATCAAAGTCTCTTAACTGTGGGCACCACTAAAATACATTCTTACTTCAAGAGGGAAAAATATCAGGGCACAGTCACACTCAAAAGCAAAATCAAACTCCAACCATCCAATGTCTGGGATTTACTCATGATCTTTTAGCTGCTCCAAGGGCTTGGGTCACTTCTCCAGCTCTGCCCTTTGTAGCACACACCTTGTCTTATAGCTCCAGCCGCCTGTACTCCACTGCTGCTGTTCTTGGTGGTCATCTCATGGCACTGGCATCTCCAAAACACTGCTCCTCCACTCTAACTAGGCTTCACCAATAGCCTCTCATAGGCTCTCTTCATGGTGCCAAGCCTCGACTCCTTCGCATGACCCCTTCAGTCCTGGGCCATCAATTGCAACTGAGGCTGCACCTTCACCTATGGCCTTTCACGTCCTCTTACAGTGCTGAGTCTCTGCTGCTCTTCATGACCCCTTCATGCCTTCAAAACCAGTACCACCTGGGGACTCTTACGCAGTACCAAGTCCAGCCACAGCACAAGGTACAACCTTGGCTATCTCTGGTATTACAGTTTGTTTGGAAAAAATAGCTTAGGGAAGAAGAAATGGCCAGATGTACGATTGTTCACTGACTCATGAGCTGTAGCCAATGGATTGGCTGGATGGTCAGGGATTTGGAAAGATCACAATTGGAAAATTGGTGAGAAAGACATCTGGGTAAGAAGTATGTGTGGATAGATCTCTCCAAATGGGCAAAGGATGTCAGGATACTTGTGTCCCATGTAAATGCTCACCAAAAGGTGACTTCAGCTGGGGAGGAGTTCGATAATCAAGTGGATAAGATGATGCATTCTGTGGACAGTCAGCCTCTTTCCCCAGCCATCCCAGTTATTGCCCAGTGGGCACATGAACCAAGTGGCCATGGTGGCCGAGACGGAGGTTATGCTTGTGCTCAGCAACACGGACTTCCACTCACCAAGGCTGACCTGGCTACAGCTCCTGCTGAATGCCAGATCTGCCAACAGCAGAAGCCAACACTGAGCCCCAGCTATGGCACCATTCCTTGAGGTGACCAGCCAGCAACCCAGTAGCGGGTTGACTACATTGGACTACTTCCTCCATGGAAAGGACAATGTTTTTTGTTCTTATTGGAGTAGACACCAATTCTGGTTATGGATTTGCCTTTCCTGCACATAATGCTTCTGCTAAAACCACCATCCGTGGACTCACAGAATGCCTTATCTATCATCATGGTATTCCACACAGTATTGCTTCTGACCAAGGAATTCATTTCACAGCCAGAGAAGTGTGACAGTGGGCCCACGATCATGGATTTTACTGGTCTTACCATGTTCCCCATCATCCTGAAGCAGCTGGTCTGATAGAAAGATGGACTGGCCTTTTGAAGTCACAGTTACAGCACCAATTAGGTGGCAACAGCATGGAGGGCTGGGGCAGAGTTCTTCAGAAGGCAGTATATGCTTTGAATCAGCGTTCAATATATGGTACAGTTTCTCCCATAGCCAGGATCCATGGGTCCAGGAATCAAGGGGTGGAAAAGGGAATAGTTCCACTCACTATCACTCTTAGTGACCCTCTAGGAAAAATTTTTTGCTTCCTGTCCCCACAACTCTAGTTTCTGCTGGCTTAGAAGTTTTGTTTGGGGGGGGGGTGCTCCTACTAGGAGCCACAACAAATATTCCATTGAACTGGAAGCTCGGACTTCCCCCTGGTCATTTTGGGCTTCTAATGCCCTTAAACCAACAGGCTAAGAAAGGAATAATAGTGTTAAGAGGGGTGATAGATCCAGATTACCATGGGGAAATTGGATTGCCTCTCCACAATGGAGGTAAGCAGGATTATGTCTGGAGTGCAGGAGATCCCCTAGGGCGTCTCTTAGTACTACCATGTCCTGTGATTAAAGTCAATGGGAAACTACAACAGCCTAATCCAAGCAGGATGACAAAGAACGCAGACTCATCAGGAAGGAAGGTATGGGTCAGTCCTCCAAGAAAAGAGCCAAGTCCTGCTGAGGTGCTTGCTGAGGGTGAAGGAAATACAGAATGGGTAGCAGAGGAAGGTAGTTATAAATTCCAGCTAAGGCCATGTGACCAGTTGCAGAAACGAGGATTATAAAGTAATATGAATGCTTCTGTTTTATTTTGTTAAGAATACATTTGTTGCCCGGCAGTGGTGGCGCACACCTTTAATCCCAGAACTTGGGAGGCAGAGGCAGGTGGATTTCTGAGTTCCAGGCCAGCCTGGTCTACAGAGTGAGTTCCAGGACAGCCAGGGCTACACAGAGAAACCCTGTCTTGAAAAAACAAAAGCAAAAAGAAATAAAGAAAAAGAGAAAAAAAAAGAATACATTTGTTGTTCTTTCAATTTCTTTAACATCAATTGATATTTAAGTTGAGACACTAAAAGATTGTTCCCAAGGGACATTGCCCCAGTGTAAATTTACAAATGTGTTTGCAATTGTATGAGGAATAGCTATATCATGTTAGGCATATTCATGACCTTGTTATTGTTTTATGTGAACATGAGGTATTATTTGTGTCAAGTTGACAAGGGGTGGATTGTAGTGGCTGTTCCTGGTTGTCAACTTGACTAGCTCTGGAATGAACTACAATCCAGAACTGAAAGTGTCACCTGTGATCCTAAACTGGAGGCTGGGAGATACAAGTTTCTGAACTGGATCTTGGAATGGAGATCTTGAGGCAGCGTGGCTATGAATTCCAGAAGATTAAGACAGGAAGATCTCTGGGTTCAAGGTCATCTGGGGAAAGCAAGTCCCAGATCCAGGCATGGGAACACACACCTTTAACCTGGGCCACACCTTCTCCTGGAGACCTACTTTAGGACATTGGAAGAAGGAAGATTCGCTCTCTCTTCTTCATCTGCTTGCCTCGTGGGACTGAGCGACTGCTAGATCCTTGGACTTCCATTCACAGTCGCTGCTGATCATTGTTGGGGAGTTGGACTACACTCTGTAAGTCATCAACAAATTCCCTTACTGTATAGAGACTCTCTCTGACTCTAGAGAACCCTGACTAATTCAGTATCTTAGGAGGAAAATTCTTTCTTAAATGTTTAAATTATGTGTATGTGTGTATGTGCATGTGAGTGCACAAGCTCTCAGAAGCCAGAGATGTCAGATCTCCCCGGAGCTCATGCTACCGGTGGCTGTGAACCTGATATGGGTCCCGAGACTCTAACTTGGGCCCTCTGGAGAAACACAGAGTTCTCTTAACTGCTCTCCAGTCCCAGACTGAGGAGAATTCTTGAGGGTTAATTTTCGTCCTCTAAACGCCTTTGGAAGAGATAACTGAAGGCCCAGATGATGCGTGATGCTTGGCCTTGGCTTTGCATTCCCCTCGCATGGGGCGGGGCTCTGCTTGTTGACTTGTTTCTGAATTTTCCCACCTGCAACCTTTCTCTGGTCACCTAAAATGTCATGGGGCTCTGTTCTAGTCAGGGGGAACGTTCTAGTGAGACAGGCCCATCTGAGGGACATGGGAAGATTTGAGAACTTGGGATAATAACTTACTGTCAAGTCCTGTCCTCCAGACCCGAGGCTGCTGTCCCCAGCCCAGCTGCACACGGGGATGCCGGAGTGTGCAGGAGGGATGGTAACTGGAGGCAGGCTGGCCTCCGTGTGGGGGGAGGGGAGGAGGTTGGTGATGGGGCTGCTTTTGGAGTCATCCATACCGCTGGAATCACTCCCTCACTGTGCTCCTGTAGGAACAATGAACTCAATGTCTCCCCAGGCCCTCGAACTCAGAAATCCGCCTGCCTCTGCCTCCCAAGTGCTGGGATTACAGGCATGCGCCACCACGCCCGGCTTTGGAATTTTATTTTATTCTTTATGACATTTATTTGCTTGTATGTGTATGGTGTGTGTGTGTGTGTGTGTGTGTGTGTGTGTGTGTGCTTGTCCAAATGTATGTGTGTATGTGTGGGAGGAAGGCCTATGTGTCATGGCACTCTTTCCAGGTCAAAGGGCAACTTGCGGGACTCAGGTCTAGTCTTCCACGCAGTGGGTTCTGGGTATTGAACTCAGTGCATCAGGCCTGGGAGCAAGCACGCTGAGCCACCTCACTGGCCCAGAACGGTTTCTTCTCTCTCTCTCTCTCTCTCTCTCTCTCTCTCTCTCTCTCTCTCTCTCTCCCCTTGATCCCTTGATGCCCTATGGGGTAAATGGGCATGAGTTCATGTCTCCTCAAGAAAAGTCACACAACAGAACTTTTTTTTTTTAAAGTAATTTATTTATTTTATGTGCACTGGTATTTTGTTTGCATGGATGTCCGCATGAGGTTGTCAGGTCTTAGAGTTGTCGGTTGTAGCTGCCATGGGGCTGCTGGGTATCGAACCCACGTCCTCTGGAAGAGCACCCAGTGCTCAGCTGCTGAGCCGTCTCCCCGCTCCCAGCAGAACTCTTCAAAACAGCCTCATGGGCACATCCCAGGCGTGCCTTCGATCCCTGCCGTGGGCTGGCTGCACCTTTGCTCATGGGTGATGATTTCACAGAACTCCTCCAGGCCCTTTTTGCCAACACTGGTTTTCTGGAACTGGGCACAATGTGACCCTGGCTCACTGCTGTGCTGTATTTTCTTGCCAGTCACCCTGTCACCTGTCATCTCTCTCTCTCTCTCTCTCTCTCTCTCTCTCTCTCTCTCAACAATCACACATTTTATTGCTATAGATCTTCTTGGGCTCTGACTGATAAGACACTTTACCTCGCATTGTGCCAATGAGAGGGCACCCAGACCGTGGGTTCCCTGGTCTTGCTTTCTTCCCTGGATTCTTGGGGGGCAGAAACTATCCAGGTATATCTGGCTTCACAAGAGCAGTTTAATTTTTAGTATTTTTATATCTCTCCCTCTATAACTAAGATCAACTTCAAATGATTCCAGGACCTTGTGAGAAGTTCTAATGGATTGAGAGTTACAGAGAGACTATGATGAATAGACGTCTTCTCAAAAATATATGTTTATTGTGTTTAGATGGAGTCTCTTGTAGCAAGGGTTGATCTTGAACAAGCTATATAGCCAAGGATGACCTTGACGTTCTGATTCTCCGTCTGCCTCCCTAGTGTGGCCGAGTTTTATGCTTTACCAGAGACCCAACACCTAGGGGTCAATGCGTGCCGAGCAGAGCTCTACCCAGGGGCAACATCCCGTGCCAAGTAAAAGTCTATCTAAATGCATTCCCTCAGCAAGGACAAACATGTCACCAGGGTGAGGGTGACATACTCATACCTGTCTGTAGCCCCTAAGGATGGGCCCTGGGGGTCACATGTCTAAGGAAGACAAGCCATTCCTGGGCTCTGCCCTTGAGCCCCTGCTGGCTGGCAGGGTTGAAAGACAGGTGGCCCCGAGGCCATCTGCTAACACAGCAGTGGGCACGCTGTGCCTGTGCGCGGAGCTGCTGGGGGCTTTAATGTATCTGTCCTGTGAGGAGAGAGGCGGAACATGAGGCCGGTGTCAGGGACATCTGAGCTGGCTTCCTGAAGGCTGAATGGAATTTACCAGGTGGAAGGGGACATTCACAATGGGGGGGGGGGGACTTAAAGACACAGAAGCCATAGCACATGGCAAAGAGTGGGGAATGAGGCAGAGGCAGGCAGAGACCGAGGCAGAGGCAGAGGCAGAGGCAGAGAGAGACAGAGGCAGAGACAGAGACAGAGGCAGAGGCAGAGGCAGAGAGAGACAGAGGCAGAGGCAGTGACAGAGGCAGAGGCAGAGGCAGAGACCGAGGAGGCGGGGAGGGAGAGAAGCAATTTCTCCCATGTTTCCCTTTCACCCCACAAGTACCGTCCCACCCCTCAGTGGGCCCCTGCCTTAAGCTTCTTCTGTGAGAAAAGTTGTCTTTGAATCTGTTCATCCTAAGCCTGTCCCAGGCTTGGCTCCCAGAGGGACAGTCACCCGATCCAGCCCGAGGCTGGCAATGGCCACCATGCTGGGAACAGCTGTGAGGGTGGTGTTGACTCCAGATGGAAAGCCTTTGGAGAATTCTGATGTGACATCACCGTACCGACACTGCACAGGCTGCGCATTCCTCCTTCCCAGCCGCCTGCTGAAGCTGTCCCCCACCCCCACCCCCACCCCCCAGCTAGCCCAGACCAAGGACCTCGGTTTGCTGAGGGTGGGGCGTGGGGTGGGAACGGTATCTAGAATCAAGGGGTGGTCACAATAGAGGCCTTCTAGGCACCCAGACTGGCTTTGAGAGCATGCGGGATGTGAACAAGTGCCCTTCATCTGTCCCCAAGGGCCGGAGCCAGTCTGTCATCGGTGCCGCGAGCTGGAAGAGAGACCCAGCACGGCTGCTTGGCGCTCTCCTGCTCAGCCCAGAGTGTTGTCATCTCCCTTCTCTCAGCCAGGCCTCCGTTTCCAAAGGGCTGCTGCCGCTCTGCCGTGTGCTGTCTGCAGTTCAGCCCCAGGCCTGCTAAGCCCTGTTGAGCCCGGTGAAGAGCTGGGGCTGCCCCAACCCTAGGCCGGAGGATGAAAGGGGAACCCCGACGCAGCTGACACGGCCCCCCTGGGCTACAGCCCAGGGCTTGGCTTCAAGGCACCATCTGTCACTGTGAGAGCTGACCAGGGACAGAAGGCTGGCAGGGGGTTAGGAGGGCAAGCCATGGCGGCCTGCACTGTGGTTTGTGGGATGACCGTCTTTGCCTGTCTTCTGCCACCTGGGCACCTTGGAACTGAGGCTGAAGGGTAACAGCAGGGGTCAGCTCCCAGCTCAGGCTGGCTT
Source organism: Apodemus agrarius (assembly GCA_964023405.1). Lineage (NCBI taxonomy): Eukaryota > Metazoa > Chordata > Mammalia > Rodentia > Muridae > Apodemus > Apodemus agrarius. The sequence goes on along the minus strand of OZ030006.1, from coordinate 100,773,948 downwards.
CAGCTGCCCAGACATTCAAGAGTGTTCTCTTCTGAGGAAGCCAGAGGACACAGCCAGATAGTCTTCAGCCGAGGGTAGCACCCAATTCCAGGCGTCTCCACGGTCACCGCAGAGCCATAGGCATAGTTGGGCACTGGCATCAGCCACAGGACAGGCCGCCTAGGGTTAGCACTCTGGCTGGTTCTCCACTCCCTCCCAGGGAAGAGGGCACCGTCAGGGCACACAGCTGAACCTGGCCTGGAACCCCTGTAGGTGGAGACACATCCCTGGCAGGGCAGAGTCCTTGGGACAGGGACATGTCCACACAGGCTGGAGAGCAGGAGGTCTACCTGTGCCTTCAGCAGACCAGCCTTGCCACCTGCCACTTTAGCAAAGGGACAGAGAGCTGCGGGGTAGGCAGAAGCAAGAGGTAGGGGGATCTGAGAATCAGGAGAAGGCAGAAGAGGAAGGAGTGGAGAAGAAACCAGACAACGGGGGCGGGGGGGAGGAGAAGGAGCAGACGTGGACAGTAGGGTTGGGCCACAGTTGACTCCAGACTCCAAGATAAGATTTATTTTGTGAGTACACTGTTGCTCTCTTCAGACACACCAGCAGGGGGCACCAGATTGCATTACAGAGGGTCGTGAGCCACCATGTGGTAGTTGGGAATTGAACTCAGGACCTCTGGAAGGGCAGTCAGTGTTTTTAACTGCTGAGCCATCTCTCCAGACCCAGACCCCAAATGAGAATGGCCCAACCAAGGTAGCCTTAACCATCAGTTAGCAGTAGGGAGGCCCAGCGTGAGTGTGAAAACCCGCACTCTTTTGCTTTTGACCGTTTCTAATGCAGCTTCTCCAGCCTTTTGTTTCTTCTGGTTTTGGTTTTAGACAGAGTCTCACTTTGTGGCCCCTAAGGGAACTAGAGCTCACTCTGTAGACCTAGCCGGCCTTGAACTCACAGAGATCTGCTTGCCTCTAGTCTCCCAGGGACTGGCGTGAAAGGCATGTGCCGCCATGCTCAGACCCTATTTTAAGCAGCTGGTTAGAGGAGGGGAGGGCACAGTCCCAACTTTAAGGACCCCAGTGTGAGCAAACACCCAGCTCCCTCAGCCTTATCACTGGGCAGAATCTTTCTTACTGTAACAAGGGAGTCTGGGCAAGGTAGTCTTTTCTTCCGGACATTCACAGATCCAGAATAAAAACAAACAAACAAACAAACAACCTCAGTGAAAAAGAAGAGAACAGAAACTGGGACAAAGGAGGTCTCTTGGGAAGTAGAGGGGACAGGAAGGGAAGCAGGGAACAGCGAGCAGCCTTGTCAGACCCGACCGTCAGCTCTCCTGGCTCCCACCCGAGGATGACTAAGGTCTAGGGTCTGTCATGGATGAAATCCTTGGAGTCTGAACCCCTCCCATTGTCCGGAGATTGTTAAACCTCTATGCACTCCTGGAAGTGGGCTTGGGTTCTTTTTTGGTGAGTTGTTTTTTTGTTTTTTTTTGTTTTGTTTTCTTTTTCCAGGAAAGGTCTATGTCTGACACTAAGAGGGAAGACCAAACGAAGCAGCAGGGGAGACGGTTCCATCAGTAAAATGCTCACCGTGTTAAGACCTGACGTTTATACCCAACACCCATGCAAAAAGGCCAGGTATGGCTGCATACCCAGGGCTGGTGAGGGAGAGACAGACGCTCCCTAGGACTGACTGGCAGCCAGTCCAACCAAAGCAGCAAGTCCCAAGTTCACCAGTAGACGTTACCTTTACAAATACGATGGAGAGGAGCCGGCGAGATGACTCAGCAGGCAAAGGCGGCTGTTGAACCCGATGACCTGGTGCGGTGCGTACGACAAGCGGTACGAGGTGGGAGCTGTCCGCTGGCTGCCACACGTGTACAGTGTTATGTGCATACAAGTATAACACACACTCACACACACACTCTCTCTCACACACACACATACACACACTCACATACTCAGGAACTAGCACATACACAGATATACAAATAAACTATATAAATAAAATAAAAATAAAGAAGACCGAGGTCAAGGTTTGACTGTCTCTCAGGCTGAGAAGAGGCTCCTGTGCATAGCTGGGTGTGATGTCGACAGAACTATGTAGTTTTGGTGTCTAAGCAAGAACCTTGTGGGCTGTCTTCGAGGTAGTGGAGGCGCCTGCACCATACAGGACTGTCCAGTGCAGCGATCAGACCGCTGTCGCCCTCACACTATAGAAAACCCAACCAGAGCATCCAGCGAGAGCGTCTGCTTTCTCTCAAAGAACAAGTCCCGAGGATGAGGTCCAGGCCTGGCGGCTCCTCTGTCTCCTCTGCAGATGCGTGGGCTCCCGTTCGCCCTCCCTGATTCTCAGGGCTTCCTTTTAGATGTAGGGCGGAAGCCCGACCACCAAGAACGATGACTTCCAACGCTGCTTCCATTTTCTTCTTCTTTTAAAAAAATTTTTTATTAGATATTTGCTTTTCATTTAATTTCAAATGTTTCTTCTTATTAATTTTAATTTCATTTATCAGTATTTGTGCGTGGTGCGGGTAATGCAGTGGTGTGTGTATGTGGCGGGGGTGTCAGAAGATAACCTTTGGGAGTTGATTCTCTTCTCTCATCCTGGATTCCAGGGATCAAACTCAGGTTGCCAAGGCTGCACAGCAAGCCCTTTTGCCCGATAAGCCATCTTACCAGCCCTTTAGATCTAAATGTTGTGTCTGTGTGTGTGCACGTATGTATCCCCATGCATTGAGTGTACATGGTGTGTCCCCGTGTGTGGGTGCACATGGTATGTCCCCATGCGTGGGTGTACATGGTGTGTCCCCGTGTGTGGGTGCACATGGTGTGTTCCCATGCATGTGTGCACATGGTGTGTTCCCATGCATGTGTGCACATGGTGTGTCCCTGTGCGTGGGTGCATGTGTGTGTGTCCCCGTGCGTGGGTGCACATGGTGTATCCCCCATGCGTGTGTGCACATGGTGTGTCCCCGTGCATGGGTGCACGTGTGTGTGTTCCTGTGCGTGTATGCACATGGTGTGTCTCTGCGTGTGGGTGCACATGTGTATGTCCCCGTGCGTGGGTGCACATGTGTATGTCCCCATGCGTGGGTGCACATGTGTGTGCTGGTGCACAGAGAAGCTTGTCCTCAGGAGTCTTCAATCACTCTCTACCTTCTTTTTCAGTTTTGATTTAACTTGTTTGAACTTTATTATGGGTGTGAGTGTGTTGTCTGCGTGTGTGTGTCTGTGTCTCCTTAGAGGCCGGAAAGGGGTGTCGGATCACCTGGACCTTGAATTACAGATGGCTGTGAGCCGCCACGTGGGAGCTGGGGATTGAACCCAGGTCCTCTAGAAAGGCAGCCAGTGCTTTTAACTGCTGAGCCGTCTCTCCAGGCTCCTCACCTAATTTTTTGAGATGGGGTGGGTCATCCTAGCTAGAACTTGCAAATTAAGCTCAGCTGGCCAGCAAGCGCCTCCTGCCCCTTCTACTCCAGTGCTGGGACTACGGGTGCTCACCACCGCGTTAGATCTTAGGGGGCTGAACTCAGTGCTTGAATGGCCAACATTTTACTGACTAAGCTAACTTCCAGTTTCCTCCCTCCCTCCCTCCGTCCCCCACCCCCCCCCCCAGCAGGAAGGATGATGCTTCTGCCTTGAGTGCTATTACCTGCACACGCTGCCATGCCTGCCCCAAGTTGCTTTCAAAGGAGGTGTTCTAACCGGCTTTATTCTATCCGGAGGGCATTCCCTTCCCAGAACATTTCCACCAGGACTCTCTTAACTTGGCTCGATTCGATGCATCTTCATTCCTAAGTCGCCACAGGTAAGGAGGCCTACCCTCTCCCATGGCACGGAGGGTTTAGTCGGGTCAGGAAGCATCGCCTGGGACCGACCCACTTTCGCTGAGCACACTAGGGCTGGATCCTGAGCAAGGACAAATTCCGTTATCAAAGAACGAGGGGACAATGGCTGCTGGTTTGGTTGAGGGCAGACATTAATAATCAATCACAGCATTTTCTCAGTCAATACCAGTCAAATAGTTGGCTCATGAACTGAAAACAGGCTGAGGATGTGCCTTACTGGTTAAATACTGACTGTTCTTCTAGAGGACCTGGGTTCAATTCCCAGCACCCCTATGGTGGATGGCAACTGTTTATAATTCTAGTACAAGAGGTCCTCGTATAGTCCCCCTGGGTACTAGGCATGCACAGACATCTATACAGGCAAAACACCCATATAGTTAAGATAAAAATAAATAAATCTCAAACAAAGAATCAAAATGTGTTACCTGGGCCTTAGACAGTAAAAGAAGAAGAAGAAGAAGAAGAAGAAGAAGAAGAAGAAGAAGAAGAAGCCATAATTCAAATATTTGAGAGTTTTGCTTTGCTGGAGAGGTGACCACAGAGCCCTTCACATGCTGGATGTGGCTTCTACAACTAAAAGAGCCCCGGCCCCAGCCACAGCCCCTCCCTCCCCATTCTGAAGCAGGCTCTTACTGTGTAGCCCAGTCTGGCTTTGAACTTGCGATCAATCCGATCGTTCCGTTTCCCAGGTGCACTCATGTCCTCGGGGCACCTGCACTGCTTCCCCCCCTTTTGTAATTCCCTCACGTGGTACCTCGAGTTCCTTGGCTTCTCCTCCAGCAGGTGGGTTACACCTGGCTCCAGTGACTCATTCCTAATTGACAGCAGCACAGTGATAGGGTGGGACTTTAAGAGGCAAAAAGGGCAACATGACGTAGTCCTTTTCCTCCCATCCCGTCTGCTCCGGGGAGTCAGCTACAATGGCAGGAGGCATGCGTAGCAGTAGCTCTTTGGGGTGGGACCAGGACCGTCTGCCAACAGCCATTTTGGAAATAGATTTTTTCCAGCCCAGTGAAGCCTTCAGATGACTGAAGCCTCACTGACATCTGGACTTCACCTCAGGACAGACCCCCAAGCCAGTTCCCCCGGCAAAAGCACTCTCAGATCCATGGCCGATAGGAACCTCCACACAACAAATGCTTCTTTGTTTGTTTTGGGTTTGTTTTTGTTTTTGTTTTCGAGACAGGGTTTCTCTGTGTAGCCCTGGCTGTCCTGGAACTCACTCTGTAGACCAGGCTGGACTCGAACTCAGAAATCCGCCTGCCTCTGCCTCCCAAGTGCTGGGATTACAGGAGTGCGCCACCACCGCCCGGCCACAACAAATGCTTCTTGTTCAAGTCATCAAGTGTCGTGTAGTCTGCTGTGTAGTCAGGGCTGGCTCACAGGGAAGCCAACGGCACAGAGAGGGTGTGCAGCAGCAGCAGCAGGAGGCACCCACTCGGCAGTGTAGACAGCCAGGGTCAGGCCTGCAAGATGCTTTAGTGGGTAAAGGCACTTGTTAGCAAGCCAGGTGACCTGAGTTCAATCCCCAGGTTCCGCGTGTGGACAGAGAGCCACATACTTGAGAGTGTCTTCTGATCTCTACACATGTACTGTGCCACATGCCTGACCAAACCAACTGCATAACCAAATAAAAGTGTGAAATTTAAGAATAATAAGGGCAGAGTCAGCTCCTGGCCCTGAATAGGTGAAGTGTCTTAACTGTGGCCTTTGTCCCTCACATGCCTCCTCTTAGTCCCGCCCCCGTGCCTGGCAGGGCTGTGCCGTCCCTGACACTCTATAGCTTGAGTCTGAGACTCTGAAGACGCTGGCTTCTCAAGGGGAACAGACAGCTCACCCAGCCTCCACTACCCTCTGATCACAGGATTTGGATCCTCAGGGATTGTGCCACCCAGTCCTGTCCAATCAGAATAGATCTTGAGGTTTATGCAAAGATAATTATGATCCTGCTTTTCTGATGTGAACAGGCTTCTGGTGGCCCTTGTGGGACCACCCAGGGGACCTTGTCTGGGGTGAGGGGTGGGGGGAAAGGTTAACGGTCAGAGCAGACGACAGAGAAACAAACAGTCCGCGGGGACGCCACTCAGCCGCTAGATTAACACCTACCCAGAGCCAACCTTGTCCTGGAGCTCCTCAGCCCGGTAAGCTAAGCATTTCCCTTTTACAATTTAAACCGGTTTGGGCCTGGTTTTGGGTTACAAGGCCGAGGGAAGCATGAATGCGCTGTTAAGCACACAGACGAGACCCCCATCAGTTACTCACGCAGATGCTGCCAAGCGTGCAGCTGTTCCACGCCGTGCAGAGCGAGCATCCAGATGTTCAGCTACACTGCTCTTGTTTCGGCCAGATGTTTAGCATCTCACGAATGAGAGGTTAACAATGATCTAATGCTTAACCAAATGTGCCCCGTATCCTTTCCATCTCCGTTGCTCTGGGACGGCGTAAGGGGGTCTAGGGTATGCTTCCTCCTAGCATCTTCCAGGCGGCCGGGCCGGCCACATCCCGGAGTCCCACAGCCCGGAGCAGGTGCTAAGTTTTGTGTCATGTAATACCACCCCTTACTGGTCCCCTCACCCGAGCTCTTTTGGGATCCACACTTAGCACAGAAAGGCAGCTCAGGCGGCTGCGGGATAAACCATGTTGCATGAAGCAAGAGCCCAGGGTCTCCCTTTGCCTCTCTAACTGTAATTCCAGCACGGTGGCTGGGGACATCTACCCCAGAGTACTGGGGACATCTTCTCTGGAGAACGAGGCTGTCCGAGGCTGCAGAGCAGAGCTCAGCCCACCCACGGGACACTGTGGAGCGAGCGAAAGTGCTGTGGGAGCAGAAACCAAAGGAAGATCCAGATGAAAAGACCAAACCGTCCTAGAGTTCAGGGAAAGGAGGGGGTGCAGGCGGGACCACAAAAATAGGCAGAGAAAGCAGTAGGGGACTGGAGAAAGAGGGAGGGGGAGGGAGCCTGCAGGGAGGGATTGCACAGGGGTCTGGGGGCACTCACAGCCCTCCTGCCTTAGCCACTGTGCTGGAATTACAGGCATTGTTACCACGCTTAGCCCTGACTTTGTTTTATAGCGAAGTGGGTATCAAGGATATCACAAAGATGGGATTTGGAGGAAGACAGCCAGAAACTTCAGGAGCACAGAGATGTCTTCGGACAGGCAACATCACGGATCTGCACCGTCTCCTAGTGCTTTCCGTGTGCCTAGGAGCTTGCCTGGCACACGGCATTTAACACTTCTCAGGCCCGTGAGATGGCCTGGCAGGTAACGCACTTCCTGCCGTGCTCGATGAGCCGAGTTTGATCCCCAGGACCCATGTGTTGGAAGGAGAGGACTACCCGCAGCGGGCGGGGCTGTCCTCTAAGCCCCAGAAGCATGCTCTGGCACAAGTGGGGTCACACACACACACACACACACACACACACACACACACAGGCTTGTTCGTATGCACACACATATGCATAACACAGGGCTGAAGAGATGGTTCAATGTAAGACCATTTGTTTGCAAAGGACCTGGGGTTGATTGGGGATCTGAACCCCTCTTCTGATGGGCACCAGAAATGTGCATATACATACATGAAGGCACAATACTTACACACATAAAATAAAATTTTTATGATAAAAAATATAATATTAAAAGATACTGTTGCCGGGCGGTGGTGATGCACGCCTTTAATCCCAGCACTTGGGAGGCAGAGGCAGGTGGATTTCTGAGTTCGAGGCTAGCCTGGTCTACAGAGTGAGTTCCAGGACAGGCAGAGCTGTACAGAGAAACCCTGTCTTAAAAAAAAAAAAAAAAAAAAAAAAAAGATACTGTCATGATGCTGTTGGAAGAACTTTGGCCTCGAAACTCACCTTCTAGGATTTATAATTTAGTGACCGGAGCCCCTCACATTACACATTATCCAAAGAGGGGGCGCACAGCAGCCAGCCCTGGGGCTGATGTTAGTCTCTGGGAATGAGAGAAGGAAGGAAGTGGCTTCAACCAGGCAAAGCTTACCTCAAGACTGAGACGGCCTTGGATCTAGCAGAGTCCTACTTAGCTGTATTATGCCCCAAACTCAAGTTCTTCTTGGAGAAAACCAAGAAGCAGAGAAAACACACAGAGTAATGCTTGTAATGCCCCAATTGCGGTCTCTCTAAGTATCCTGTCCCATGGGAAGAAATAAACTTCCCAGAGAATTGCCTCTTTCCAGGTCAGCGTGTAAGATAAGCGCACACCATCACGTTCTAGGAAGCAAGAAGGCTGTTACACACCACCGACGGCGCGGCAGGACTCGGGGGCCAGCCTGGAGGAGGTCCCACTGGACAAATGGAACTATCTGCATACTGAAAATCCTTGAGTTCCAAATGCCAATGCAGAGGCAGTTAGGGGCCGGGGACGTGACTCGCTGGTAACAGAGCTGCTGCAGAGACGCGGAGAGTTCCAATTCTCAAACCACGAGGCGGGGCAGCAACAGCAGAGGTTTCAGTGGCTCGCTGGGGAGGCAGACATAGGCAGGTCCCCGGGACTGGCTCACCGGTTAGCCAGGCTAAATCAGTGAGCTCCTGTTTCCGACAGAGACAATTGTCTTAAAAAAAATTCCATGACTCACAGCCAACCAATGGACTGAGCAGAGTCCCCAGTGGGGAACCAGAGAAAGGACCCAAGGAGCCGTAGAGGTTTGTAGCCCCATAGGAGGAACAACATATGAACCAACCAGTACCCCCAGAGCTCCCAGAGACTAAACCACCAACCAAAGAGTACACATGGAGGGACCCATGGCTCCAGCTGCATGTGTAGCAGAGGATGGCCTTGTCGGGCATCAATGAGAGGAGAGGCCCTTGGTCCTGTGAAGGCTCAGTGCCCCAGTGTAAGGGGAATGCCAGGACAGGAAAGGGGGGGGGTTGGTGAGCAGGGGAAGGGGGGATGGGATAGGGGGTTTTCGGAGGGGAAACGAGGAAAGGGGATAACATCTGAAATCTAAATAAAGGAAATATTCAATAATAAAAAAAAGTAAAACAAGAGAAACAGACCAAGGGAGAGGTCAGCATTGGCTTCCCACCTCCACAGGCTCACATGTGTGTGCACTCACATAGACAATGTATTTCAACAAGTGTTAGAGGCTGTCTAGAGAGACACGTCATCCTAAGACCCAACAAAGTAGCTAGAAGGGAACATTTCACAAACATAGTCCTTACGGGCTCCCGACAATACAGTGAACTTGACAACTAGGTGACCAACTTCCCAGGGTTATCCCCAAACCTCCCCTTCCGGTTTCTCTGGGCTAGTAGAGACTCATTTCTTTAGCATAAGACATGTCTTGAATCTGGGCTCAAATATTCTGTGGACAAGTTCGAAGACTACTTTGCTTGAAGCCTGTGAGAAGGAGAGAGTCAAGACCTCAGGTTCGTAAGGTCTGGGGAACACTGGAGAAGGGCCAAGGGCCAAAAGACCCTACCAACCTCTTCTAGAGGAGGAATTCCTTACCTCGGACAAAGAGAGCCATGCAAGCTAGCCATGTGAGGCTCGCCTCCTCAGAAGCCAGTCAGTCAACCCAGCAGGTCGGTGAGTGGCAGGGAGACACATCCTAGGTGGCCTGTCACGGTCTCCCTCCCTCCGGGGAAACATTAGCTTTTCTCTCTTGTTTTCTGTGAGTAAATTTCTGTTCCAGCAACCTTGTCTGTCACCACTCCGGCCCTGCTGCCAGCCAGTTTGAACTCTGTCAAGCCCCTCACCCTGAGACCCCATTCATCTTGCTAGTTCTCCATCAGATGCCAGGATCCTCTGTGTGGTGTGTGTGTGTGTGTGTGTGTGTGTGTGGTGGGCTTGCACCATATGGAAAGTCAGAGAAGCTACCTGGGCCCCTGAGTGTTGACTCTCTTCCCTCCCTTACAGTCTTCCAGCTCTCTGGACCTCTCAGCTTCTCGTGTGTCCCAATCCCTAGCATTCAGCAAGCTTTCTGGCTTGGGTGGAGGGGAGGCTGCCCTCGCCCCCCACCCCACCCCCTCCCCGCCCCCGCCCGAGGGTCTAGGCTGCTGCAGCACTCTAGTTCCAGACCCTAACACTTTTGGCTGCTGGGCTCATCTGTGTGTTGATGGCATCTGAGTCTGTCTGTCCTCATTCTGCTGACCACCCCTCTCTCCTCTCTGTCCTTGAACAGACGGGGTATCATTTATCCTACACCCCGCCTTTTAGCTCCAAGGCCATCCCCTAAACCCATCTAAGCACAAAGCCCCCAGACCAAGTCCATCAGTGACTATGAAGCCCTCTCTTCCCCGAGGAGGGACCCCCATGGAGACTGACCTTCAGAATCCTGTCCCCACACGCCCTGGCCCTTGGCTAACAGGCCTTGGCGGCACTCCCTTGCTCTGACACCTGGCCTTTGCCTGACCTCGTGAGCAGGCCCGGGCGCCAGGCTCGGCCCTCCCTGGCTGGCCCATCCCCTGACTGCCCAAGCCTGGCTTATGACATCTTTCCACTGAGCAGACCTTATTTTGAGACGGCAAACCCAAGGGTGCCCACAGGCATGCATACACGCTCGCACACGCGCGCGCACACGCCCTGTCCCTGTAGCGCCCTGATGCTGCACGCACTGGGCGCTTCAAATCTGGCTGGCCGTGTTTATTTTTCTTCCTGTAATTTCCCCTTTGGAACAAACACCAGCGTTGAAGGCCCACCACCCTCTCCTCACAGTCTCCAGTCTCCCCTCCTCTTTCTCTCCTGTCCTCCCAGCTTGGCTATGAATGAGAACAGAGTCGTCTTTAGCAGCAGCCTGAATGAATTGGTCTCAGCCTACAAGCCAGCCAGAGAGGCAGGCGGGGTGTTGGGTAGCATGAGGGTTTGCTTCTTAAAACTCTTTGCGCCCCCTGAAGCTTATATTTTTCCGTGCGCCTTGGAGCAAAGTCCTCACCCCCCCCCCAGCCTCCTCGCTCTAAAAGTTTATTTTGTTGCAGTTTTGGTCCCACGCATTTTGTTTTCTGTTTTCTACAAGGGAGACTGAATTAGGGCCTCAGAAAAACAAGGCCGGGCTGCCAACTGGAAATGTTTGTTCTGGGGGCGAGTTCGGAGGCTGGCGTCAGGCGGGGCAAGATCCGTGCCAGTGGAATGTGATTTGGGGAGGAAGCTACAGGTCACTCAATTGCTGGCAGGCGGCCCGGGAGCAACTGGATGCTTGCTGGGCTGTGTGTGTGCATGAAGCCTTTTTTTCCCCTTCATGCAAACAGAGCCCCAGAACCGTGGAGACAGAAGCACTAGGAACAAGACGACAAGGGGCTGGGAAACCAGAAGGGGGTGGGTGGGGCGGGTGGAGGGGCAAGGTCCTGTTGGCCATGTTGTTCTGTACCCGTTGAGCCCTTGGCCCAAAGGTGGAGGGGCACACCGGTGGGAGGGAGTGGGGGACCCTGTGACTGAGAAAGAAGGCGCCCAGTACAGGCGACTTTGCTTGGAAGGGCCCCCAGAGCAGGGTATGTGGATGAACTCGGGTGTTCAGGGGGGGCTTCCTGGAGGAGGTGTGGGAGGTAAGCCCCTCCCCCCAAGGATTGCACTATAAGGAAAGAATCTTTTGATCGCTTGCTAGTGGTTCCCACATGCTAAGCCTTTATTTATGAATAATCTCTTTAATCCCCTTTTTCTCCTTTTGTGATACCAGGTATCCTGTATCCAGGCTAGCCTCAAACTCTGTACGTAGCTGAGGATGGCTTTAAACAACAACTTCTTCTTCTTCTTCTTCTTCTTCTTCTTCTTCTTCTTCTTCTTCTTCTTCTTCTTCTTCTTCCTCCTCCTCCTCCTCCTCCTCCTCCTCCTCCTCCTCCTCCTTTGGTCTGTATTTTTTATTTGCTTTATTTACATTTTGAATGGTATCCCCTTTCCTTGTTACCCCTCCGACCACCCCCTGTCCCACCCCACCCCCCCTTTCCTGACCTGGCATTCCCCTACACTGGGGCACTGAGCCTTCACAGGACCAATGGCCTCTCCTCTCAATGATGTCTGAAAAGGCCATCCTCTGCTACATATGTAGCTGGAGCCATGGGTCCCTCCTTGTGTATTACTCTTTGGTTGGGGCTTTAAACTTCGAATCCTCCTGCCTCCACCTCCTCAGTGCTGGGGTTGCAGTAATGCACCGCCTTACCTGGTGTGTACAGCGCTGTGACTGAACCCGAGGCTTGACGCATGCGGCGGCCATCTGAGCTGCCGTGCATCCGGCCTGACCTAATCCTCACCGCAGCCTTGTGCCGGTCAGTGACCTGCCGAGGCCCGCTGGCCAGCTTGTGAGGGGTGATTCAGGGCTGTCTCCCGCAGCCTGAGCTCTCCTCACAGCACTGAGCGCTGGTTTTGCATGTTTCTTAGGCAGGAGCTACTTTCTCTCCGGCACCTCAGCTCAGAACAAGGGGCTCTGAGGACCCAGGGATGTGGCTGCGCGTCCGTCCCACAGCCGCGGGACAAGTTGTCTGGAGATGAGAGGTGGCCCAGGAGGTAGTGCCTGGACCTCTGGGCTCTCTGCCTGCATTTGCCAGCACAGGGGTTCTCTCCTATGGCCTGGCTACCGTGCAGGGCCCCACCCCACACCCTCCGCAGGGCCCCACCCCACACCCTCCGCAGGGTCCCACCCCACCCACACCCTCCTCAGGGTCCCACCCACACCCTCCGCAGGCTCCCTTCTCGTGCCGAGTTCTTGCCCACCCAGACCCTTGCTCAGGGCCACCCTCCCTGGGTTCCCTCACTTGCTCTGTTGCGAGGAGTGCATGAAAGTGGGGTTCATACTCTGTAGGAGGCTCTTACCCAGGGTGACCCCTGGCCAGGATCAGGGCCCGATCTGTCGCCCCCATGAGACATCAGGTGAGCTCTTTCCCCCCTCCAGCCTCAGGGTCCCTCCCTGGCTTTAATGGGAAGTGGCCAGGCTGGCGTTTGTACTGTGGCAGACTTTGGGTAGCAGAACTGATCGGCAGGTGTGGCGGGGCCAGGAAGGCTTGTCTGAAGTACCCGGCACACCACAGAAGGCCTCTCAGCCTAGGGAAGTGAGGCTCGGGGTGGGGTGGGGTGGGGGGAGATGGACGTGAGCTGGGCTGGCAGGGCCTGAGGAGATGCTACAAAAGGCGGGGACGGGGGCGGGGTCCTGGGGAGAGCAGCTAGGCCGGCTCAACCCGGGTACACCGGACAGTCATCCATCCCATTGGATAACTCCACAGACTACTTGGGGGTTTTATTGTCCTGGGCCAAATACTTAGTAATCTCACCCACAGGTCCTGTTCTGACCAAGTGACCGCTGGTCTCAGGTCGACCGTGAAGGCCCGCCACCACATCACGTGCATTCACTGAGCCAATGATGGGTCAGTTCAGGGAGATAACTGGATCAACCAATCATTTTCAGGAACCAGGCCACTGTCCTAGCTAACCCAAGCCAGTGGCTGTTTCTGCTTCTTGGAGACAGTCCTTGGATCTGACATCTGTGGGACTGAGATCAGGACAGGGTGACAGCGGCGTGGCGTGAACCCTGACGCCCCGCAGCCTTTACCCATGGAGTTCATTTGCTAATCAAGTTCAGCTGCTCTACCCCAAGGGACCCAGAAACCTCAGAAATCCCTTTCAGCACCGAACTTCAGGGCACCCCTACCAATCAATTAGATCTGGCATGCGTGATAAAAAGCATTTGTCCTTGGGACAGTGGCTGGTGGCCGTGGACGAGCCTTTCTTCATCTGTGGGGATCACAACTGATTAGGTATTTTGGAGACTGAGCCGGGGCGGAGACCACCAGATCTCCAATTGTCCCTGGGGCTTCCCGGGTCTACAGAGTGGGCCTTGCTCTGGTACGCCTTTATTAATTTTCCTCGCTGCTAATAAACGTAGATTACGTCAGCTCTCATCTGCCCCTCACGTTCTCCGACTGCTGCCATCAGCAGAGACGTTTTTAGAAGCCTCACTGGAGAAGCGGCCAAGCGCCCTCCCCCCTTCTTTCTAAAGGACTGGGGGAGATGGGTTAGGGAAGACTTCACAGTGAAGGAATGCACTCCGCGGGGAATTGAAAGTTGTTTTCCTTAAGCAAGAAGATGAAAAAGAAGCAGTTATCACACTGGTTTCCCAGCCAGTCCTTGAGCACAGCTGGGGGACTGGTGACTGGTGACAGTCCCGGGAGGATAGTGGCCGAAGCCTAGCCCCGTCAGGCTGCTGACAACCGGGCCCCGAGGCTCACAGCCTTGGGCAGCCACTAGCCGGCTCCCCGTCAGCCTCCCTGGCTGATTCTCCTGGTTTCCCAGGGCCCTGAGACTTCCCTGCGGGGCGGGCGAAGAAGACTGCTGGGGCTTCAGAGTGGAGACTCCGCTCTTCCCCGTGCTGCACTCGGTGGCGTGGCGGTGGCGGTGTGGGGTGGTGGCGGTGGCCGGGAGGAGGGTTAGCACAAACCCGTTTGCTGGAGCTCTGGCAGTCTGAGGTCCTGGTTCTCCAGCTTTCCGTGGCCGAGCCTCGCAGGGGGCCAGTCCTGGGTACAAACCAGTCTTGGGAAGAGGATGCCTCTCAGAGAGCCGGGGAGCCTGAGTGAAGCCTGGGGAAACAGTGTCCCAAACGCCTGGATTTGAACTAAAATTTTCTTTAAAAAAAAAAAAAAAAAAGACTTTATTTTAAAAAAAATTTATGTTTTTGATTTATTTGATCTGTATGAGTGTTTTTTCCCCAAGTGTTTGTGTGTGGCGCGCTCGCGAGTGTGTGTGTGTGTGTGTGTGTGTGTGTGTGGTGTCTGGTGCCCATGATGTCAGGAGAGGGTGTTTGGTCTTCTGGAACTGGATCTACTGATGGTTGGTCTTGGGCCACCGGGGAATCCAGGACTCTTTGAGAGCAGCACGTGCTCCTAACCCCAGCCATCTCTAGTCCCTGTTTAGAAACTTCAAACTGTGTTTACATGTGTGCAGGAGTGCAGTGTCCTCAGAGGATGTCAGATTCCCCAAACACTGGCGGTGCTGAGACTCCAACTCAGATCCTCTGCACCATTGGGGCCGCTTAACGGCTGAGCCATCTGTCCAGCCTCCTTTTCCCCATTTCCGAGACAGGGTCTCATGTATTCCTGTGTAGCCGAGAATGGCTTTGTGGTTTTGACGCTCCTTCCTCCACCCGACTGCTGGGACGACAGGTGTGTCTTCGCACCTTGTTTGCGCAGCATTGGGAGGGAACTTGGGGCTTCGTGTATGCTGGGCGAGCGCTCCATCAGCTGAGCCAGCCAATCCCAGCCCTGAATCATCGTCGATGCTTTTCCTTTCTTCCTTTTAAAGTGTTTACTGTTCTGCCTGCACGTGCGTATGCCCATGAGTGTATATGCACTATGTGTGTGCGGGTACCGAGGAGAGCAGAAGAGGGCCTGGGGTCCCCAGGGCCTGGGATTACAGGAGGTGCTGGACCACCGCACAGTGTGGATGCTGGGAAAGGACTCTGTATGCCCCGAAGCGCTCTTAACTGCCGAGCCATCTCCTCCCCGGCCCTCTTTAACACAAACATAGATGTCTGATATTCCTACTGGCCACATTAGGTGACCGTGATCGATTCTATCACCAGGTTGAAATAGAGCTCCAAAGGTAAACAGACAGCAGGAGCATCTCCCCCTTGTTGACCCCTCAGGTTAACAGTGAGGTCAGCGAGGCCGGGGAGGAGGAGGGCAGGAGGGCAGGGGCATGCATGGGAAACTGGGGGCCTGGGCACTGGGCTGCTCGCTCTTCGTCTGCCAAAGGGCTTCTTGGCTGACAGCGTGCCAGCTCTGGGCAGAGATGGTGAAAGCCATCCCGGCCTTTCCTAGCAGAACTCAATTGCTGGAGCTGCACCCTGCCTTGTGGGGCTGCTGACCAGACAGCCCTCCTATCTGCTGCTTCTTACTGGGGAACGAGCAAGGGCCATGAAATTTGTTGTACAAGAAAAGCACACTGGAGGAGGTGACGCTCAAAAAAGGACTCCGGGTGCAAATGGATGGAGAGAGGAGACCTCTGTGGTCCCTGGACAGAAGGGCTCAGGGAGAGAGGGAGCAAGCAGGGGTGGTGGTGTGGTGGGGGGAGGGTGGGGGGATCCTCTAAGGCAAACCTTACCTCCTCCCTGGTTCAAACATCCCTTCTTCCAAGAAGCACCCCAGAGCTATCTCACCACACTCTGCTTCTTAAACCCTTCCCGAAGCACCTGTCATCTTGCTCAAGGTTAGACCTCCCCTCCCCCCAGGACACTGTCTCTTTGTACTAGAATGGCAGTTTATTGAGGTCAGGTTTTGCTTTGGGTTTTTTTTTTTCCTTTTCTATTCACCGATGTGTCCCCAGCCTTGAGAGCATCCTCTCAGCACTACAGATGCTTTGGGGGACTGGATGGGAACCACCTGCCCTTAGTCTGGGGGCTCCTGACAGCAAGAACCTCAGCAAATTTCTCCGGCTCCCCTACCCAGTGCCACCAAGGCACCTGGTTGAATCTGAGGTACGAATGGCTAGTGACCGGAACCATTGTCTCCTGCTCAGCTTTCTCGCCAGGAGAAGGTCTTAGAGGAAGTGTGATGCCCCCGCCAGGCAGCCCCCTCTCACCCCGGCCAGCAGTCACAGGGCCTCTAACTAAGGGTTCCAACTGGCAGGAAGCTGACACGCACACCTCCACTCCCAAGGCTCCATTAGTCAAAAGAATCACTTTTGGGCAGCTCAGACTCGCTGCTTCGTCTCTCTAGGAATACACAGAGAAGGAAGCCGCTAACACATCTGAGTAAAGTGACAAGTGACGTTACTGGGAAAATTTGCACAGAGAAGACACAAGGCATCCCACACTTCAAGGACATCCCCCCCCCTTATGCTAGGGATCAAACCCAGAGCCTTGTGCATGCTAAACAGGCTCTACAGAACTACTGAACGGCACCCTCCTCCTCCTGTTCCTCCTTCTGCTCTGAACTTCAGAGTCAGGAGTAAGCCCTCCACCCGGCCCCACCCCACCCCACCCCACAGACGTGGCCCTGTTCTGTGTCTGTGAGACTGTTCCGCTAAGGGCAGAACACAGAGCAGAGTTAAACCCAGGATCTCAGAGAGGCTCCTTCCCTTCCTGCAGAGCCCCACTCTCTGTCCTGTCCCCAAGACTCTTGGTTTTTCCATAGCTTGGATAGCCACTGGGCTGAAGGAAGGAAGGAAGGAAGGAAGGAAGGAAGGAAGGAGGGAGGGAGGGAGAGAGGGAGGGAGGAAGGGAGATATATCATCCCTGGATCCAGTGTCCTGTGGGCTCACAGTTGCAGTGCTAGCAGAGGGGGCCTTTCGTGGACCCCGGATAACCCTGCTCTCTCTGTTCCCTCCAGCTGGTCCTATGCAGGGCTGCTGGGAGCACAGTTGCAAAGGGCAGGGTTCCCCCTGAATTCTGCTTGCCCCTGCCTAACTCTTACTCTCCCCCGATCTCTCTACTAGGGCAGAGGCACTTTGGGACAATCTGAACAGCCAGAAATAGGCTCCATGTTTCGGCACGCAGGGCTTTGTGCAGCAAGTATTTAAGGTCCCTTTTCATCTGGCCAAGAAGACAGAGCTCACAGCTCCACCCTGAAGAGCTGACCAGTCCTCACGGGGCTGTGCTTGAGTCCCAAGGACCCATGGGGCAGGCTCTGCTCGGCAGCAAAGAGAAGACGCCAGTGTATGGCCGCCATGACTCACAATCTCGATGGGCCTGAGACTCCGGGCTGTCCAAGGAGTCCTGTCATCTGGAAGGAACTCAGCAGACGTCAGGCTGCGCTGAGGAAGACCTGTGGCTTCAGCTCTTCAGGCTAGAAGAAGCAGAGATAGCCAGCAGTCAAAACAAACAAACAAACAAACAAACAAACAAACAAACGCAGTCCCTCGTCTCCATGTGCTAGCGAGTTGCTGGGCTCTCAAGAGACTCAGGCTTCAGACTCGGTTGGTATGGATCCAAACAGCTTTTCTCTCACCCCCTTCTGCTGGCTACTTTCTTCCACCAGAAGTCTTGGTTCTCTTGTAGGTTTGCCTCCCGAATTCTCATAGAGATGAAAGATTAAAAAAACGTATGTGAAAAAAACAAAAAACAAAAAACAAAAAACGTATGTGGTAGCCGGGCGTGGTGGCGCACTCCTGTAATCCCAGCACTTGGGAGGCAGAGGCAGGCGGATTTCTGAGTTCGAGGCCAGCCTGGTCTACAGAGTGAGTTCCAGGACAGCTAGGACTACACAGAGAAACCCTGTCTCTCGAAAAACCAAAAAAAAAAAAAACAAACAAACAAACAAAAAACAAAAAACAAAACAAAACAAAACAAAAAACCAAAACAAAAAACCAAAACCAAAACCAAAACAAAAAAAAACAAAAAACAAAAAAAAAAAAACAAAAAACCAAAAAAAAAAAAAAACCAAAACCAAAACCAAAACCAAAACAAAAAAAAACAAAAAAACAAAAACCAAAAACCAAAACAAAACAAAAAAACCTACCAACCAACCAACCAAACAAAAACCCTATGTGGTCACTCCCAGTGTAGTGGTAACCATCAGCGCTTGGCTGCCTAGCGTGTCTTTCCCGTGGATTAAGTTCTAAGCAGTGGCCTTCCCTCCCTTTTCCAGCTTGGTCCCTGTGCCGTGGAACAGCCATTCAAAGGCTATGGAAGCCTCCGGAGGCACCGTTATGCTCTTCCAGTGTAACCTCAGAAAGCTGTCTTGGGGGGGGGAGTTTTTACTAAAGGAGTAGATTTTCTTGGAGGGTATCTATGCTGGAGCTGCTATGAGAGCGAGAGCCTCTTTATCCCAGCACCTCCACGGCATTGTGAAATTCTTAATGCCATCTTTTTTTCCTCTTTGGTTTTTAGAGACAGGGTTTCTCTGTATAGCCCTGGCTGTCCCAGAACTCACTCTGTAGACCAGGCTGGCTCAGAAATCCGCCTGCCTGCCTCTGCCTCCCAAGTGCTGGGATTAAAGTTGTGCGCCACTGCCACCACCACCACCGCCCGGTCTTAATGCAGTCTTTATAGGGCCACTCATGTGGTCCACACCAGCTCGATTCCTTGAGAGGTCAGTAGTGTTGAGTCTCCTAAGCTTTATACCACCAGGGGGCGCTGCCCAGCTGGTTTCTGTCCAGCTTCTCAAGGAAGGATCGGAGAACCGGGAGTACAGGGAGAGGACAGGCTTGCACTCAGCTGGCCTTGGCCTGAAATCTGTGGCCTGGTAGGCCGAGAATGGCAGTCACAGGTACTTACATCGATTAGGCTACTTACATTTCTGGTCTGTTCCTCAGAACACCCTTCCATCCTGTGACTACCAAGTTCAGATCCTCAAGTTGCCCAGAGGGAGAGGTGGGTGTGGTGGGTGTGTCTACCTAACATGTCATGCCTATCTCTGCTCTCTCCTCCCATCCTGAGGAATTACAGTGGTCTTTCCCTGCTTTCAGGAGACATTAGAAAAGGCCCAGGATTCAGCTTTCCTGTTGCCTGTTGTTAGGAACCACAGCCACTCATGCGGGGAGGCTTTTAACACACTCCTCACTGCCATGGGCAACCCAGCCTGCAACTCTGCCCGACTCTGGCTAAGTCCTGAGACTTAGTTTCACTACACCAGTGTGTCCCGGGTCACCATTCAAATGCCATAGGCGATCTCATTTCATCCTTTTAATGACACTTGCTTCAAGAAGTCTGTGGAGGGAGGCTCCCTGAGGAGAGCAGCCCTGAGTGACAGCACAGGGGAAGAAGGTGTGTGTGGAGAACCCTCCCCGTTGGCCTCTTCTTTCTGGTCGGATCTCCAGTGCAATGGGGGCCTGAGGGTGTGGAGAGCGGTCTCTTATCCTTGACACCAGGCTCGGTGCTCAGTTTATCTTTCCCATCTCCGCAGGAGGAAGGCGTGGTTATGACCCCTCCCCTGGGCACAAGGAGCCCGAGGTGTAGCAGGGGCGATATGACTAATGCCAAGGTCCTCAGGAAACCGCGCGCGCGCGGGGACCTAGGGATTTTGCCCGCTTGAGGAGCTGCCCCGTCCTGGCTGGTAACACTAGCGCAGCTTCTGATGACCTGGCGCCTTCGGTGCGGCCGCTTTCACAACCAGGCTGTGACAAGCAAGTCCTCCAGATTCCTCATTGCATAGATGAGTAAATCTGGGTTTAGCAGGCCGCCTCGGGTGAGATGATTACATCTGTTAAGCCAGACATCTCTACCTCCCGTGTACTCTGGTGCCTCAGTTTCCAAATGTGCGGTGTTCTCTTCTGTTCCATAGCCGTCTGCTCCAGCAAATAGGAGAAAGAAGGGAGAAGGCCTTACAGTTGATGACAATGACCAGCCACTCTGGGGTTCTTCTCTCCCACTTATCTGTCCCTCCCAGAAGCTCTGGGATTTCTCCCTCTGTTGGACAGTTCGGGTGGGAGGTAGAGGGGAAGGTTCTGGGTGGGGGAAGGTCGGCGCTGCGTCAACCCCCCTTCCCCCAGGCCAACAAGGCTGGGCAATGAAGGGCCACAGCGGTCAGCAGCCACGTGCTCAGGACAGCCGTGGAGAGTGCAGACTGTATTTGGGGAGAGGAGGCGCGCCCCCAACTTGGGTAGGGGGCGGAGAGGGCGAGCAGGAGGAGGCAGGTTCCGGTAGGAGGCATGGGGGTGGGGGGAGGCCGAGAGCACGCGGACAAAGGAGGCGGCCCTCAGCCCAGCTGTTTTGAAAAATGCTTCCTGTTTCTTTAAAGGCGCTCGCGGCTCCGGCGGCCTGGGCTCGGGAGGCGGCAGCGGCGGCGGCGGCGGCGGGAGCTGCCTCCTCTCCGGGCGGGCGGCGCTGAGTGATCTTGCGAACTGGGCTTCTGTGTAAACTGAGGCTAAACAAACACAGATGGAGCGCAGCGGGCGTTCTGCAGAAATGCTGGCAGGGCTGCAGCGACTTCAGATGACACTCTGAGCTCTCCCGGGGAACGGGCAGCCTCCGAGGCTTCCCGGAGCCGGAGGCGCAGCTGCCCCGGGAGTGGGGGGTGCGAGGGAGGAACCCGGGGAGGGAGGGTAGGAGGAGAGAGCGCGGCGACAAGGCGGCGCTGAGTGCGGCGGCCACCGGGCACAGCCAGGCGCGCGGCGTGCAGAGCGATCGCTGCGGGCGCGCGTCCCGGGCAGTCCCACGCCCCTGCCTCACGCCGCCCGCGCCATGAAGCACATCCCGGTCCTCGAGGACGGGCCGTGGAAGACCGTGTGCGTGAAAGAGCTGAACGGGCTCAAGAAACTCAAGCGGAAAGGCAAGGAGCCGGTGCGGCGCGCGAATGGCTATAAAACTTTCCGATTGGACTTGGAAGCTCCGGAGCTCGGCGCCACAGCCAGCGCCACCGCCGCCACCAACGGGCTCCGGGACAGGACACAACCGTTCCCGATCGCGACCCCAGTACCAGCCTCAGTGGCGCCGGCGGTTCCTCCAGGTGGAGGCACAGACACAGCCAGGGAATTCCGGGGCATCCGAGCGCCTGACGTCTCAGACGCGCGCAAACGCGGTTTCGCTCTGGGCACAGTGGGACCGGGACTACCCACGCCACCGCCGCCTCCCGTGTCCCAGAGCTTGGCACCCGGGGATCCCGAGGCGCAGCCATTCCGCGAGCAGGCTCTGCGTCCCCGCATCTTGCTGTGCGCCCCTCCCGCGCGTCCCACGCCGTCCGCGCCTCTTGCACCCACAGCGGCGCCACCAGAGTCCCCCGTGCGCCCTGCGCCCCCCACGCGCCTGGGGGAAAGTTCCTACTCGTCAATTTCACACGTAATTTACAATAACCACCCGGATTCTTCCGCGTCGCCTAGGAAACGGCCCGGCGAAGCGACCGCCGCCTCCACGGAGATCAAAGCCCTGCAGCAGACCCGGAGGCTCCTGGCCAACGCCAGGGAGCGGACGCGGGTGCACACCATCAGCGCAGCCTTCGAGGCGCTGAGGAAGCAGGTACCCACTAACCGCCGCCGGGCTACAGTGGCAGGAGTGGGTGGGTGGGTGGGTGGGTGGCCCCAGGATCGGAGTTAGGATAAAAGAAATCTCACTAGGCAGGCGGATTGGAGTTATTGTTGCAACTCTTAAGTTTGCAAAGTGGGCAAAAGCTAGAAATCTCTGCCCTAGACGCGCCCTTGCTCCCCAGGGGTAACTGCGCCTCTGACCTCAGGACTTGTAGTTGCCTTGCACGGCAGCGAGTGTTTATCTTCTGGTCCCGTGGGCTTGGTGGGGAATACAGAGGGGGAATGTGGGACTCGCCCCCTGGCAGGGGAGGGGAGCAGAGCGCGACCTTTCCGCTCTGTGCACGTGGCGTGCCTGGGGTCTTGGCCCCTGTTGGTGGCACCGAGGCACACAACACTACGGAGGTGCGCTCCTGGGGGGCCCTGGAATGCAGAGGGCAGTCGGGGGGGGGGGGACTTGTCAGCTCCTCGCAGCTCCTGTTTCCATGGTCACTCAGCTCGCTCCTAGGATCTCTGCACTCCTCACCCGGTGCCTGGAGTCCGTTATGACCGGGGCTACAAGGCTGTGGTGCTTCCACGTACAGCTTCGGGAACTTTCCCAGGAGGTCCTGCCCACCACGGCCCTTCCTCTTCACACCAGTCACCTCTGCCCAGGAGCCTGCTGGGGATTCTCTCGAGGCGGGGGCGGAGGCGGGGGTGGCGGACGTGGGGGGGGGGAAGTCAACAGAGCTTAGCTCTGGATAAGCCAGGGTCCTTCTCTTTAGGGACTGGGGACAGACTGCCCTCACCTGACAGCACCCGATGGGGAAGCTGAAGAGTTCTTGACTGGAGAACTACCTTGGCAGAGGGCGCAGTTGACAGTTCCACTTAAGATAACTTGGTGCTCCCCCAGAACTCTCTGGTTTCTCACTTTCTTAGAGAGGAGTAAGATCTTGAAAGGGTGTGGATGGGCCCTCTCGTCCAGGTCGTATAAGGGCTTGGAGTGGATGGTGGATGTTACTTCTTTAACGGATGCAAGTTTTGTTTGTTTGTTCTGCCATTGATTCGCTGTTTGCCTGCTGGAAAGTTACTCAACCTCTCTGGGCTCCAGCCAGTAGCGAACCATTTCGGGAAACCCTTTTTCTTTTTCTCTCAGACTCCCTTCTGTGGGTAAAGTCAGGCATGGGAGATGTAGTCCATCCATGAACTGGATGTGGAGCCCCTAGGAGAAAGTGACCCTAATGGCTTTTGAACCTGGGTTTGGGAGAAGTGTTTGGCCTTGGAGGTGGGGTGGAGTCAGGGTGGAGGCGGGGTGGCTGTCCCTGCCTGCAGATACATCAGCTGTTCCCTGGGCCGCGGAGCCATCGGTTCACCCTGGGCCAGCTGCCCTGTGCCTGCATGCCTGGGCAGCGACAGCCTGCGGGGTATCTTGCAGTCCCTGTCTCAGGACAGGGTGACAGAGACCAGGGAGTTGCCTCTACCTGCTTTGCTTGTACTAAGGTGACCCCTTCCTGAACTGGGGAGGGGGGTCACATGCCCAAAACCTCCCTCTCAGCTCCTTTTCTCTGCTTCCAGCCTCCTCCTCCAACTCTTCCCAGGGCGAGCATTCCCGCCTGTGTTTGCATGCCTGTGTTTGCCCGTGTCTCTCGTGTACTGTGGCTTTTGTGACTTTCAACAAGGACTCCTATTTAACCATAATGTCAGGATTGGATAGACCCATTTTATAGTAAGCAATACTGAGGCAAGGGTAGGAGACTCACTCAAGATCATCTTGCAGTGAGCAGCTTGGGGACAGTTTCTGTGGCTACAGTCTTCCCACTGGGTGGTGTCCTTGCTGTTGGTGTCCTTGCGTCCCTGCTGTGTGTAGAGGAAATTCTGCACAGAAGCATCAACTTCAATGTGTCCTGCAGAAGGTTAGCCCAGGCATTTTCACAGAGACTGTGTGCACACACATGCAGTTAAATGTTATACATATGTTCAATACATTTACCCAGAGGACGGACACACACACACACACACACACACACATACACACCTCCTGTTTCTTTTCCCTACCTCTAACTGTCCTGTCTTTTCCTTAGAAGGGGTGCTGGGCCCCATTGAACACCTTCTTGGCCGAGATGGACAGAAATCTAGAGAGGGGCTGAGACTGTCCCCACCATGTCTCCACCAGCAGACACTCCCAGCGGAGGAGTGTCTTCCCGGCCTGGGCCTCAGCCCCCTGGGCTTCCTGTGTGGCTGTGGGCAGTCCTCTCTGGGCCTTGGCTACTATGGTTGTGCCGTGATGTTATCCCTTACCTTACATACGTGCAGGTCTTTCGCACGAAGAGCAGGCAGGGGCGGTAAGGAAGAAGAATTCTCAGATGTATGTCTTCAGGGGCCTGGGGACTGAGCAGGGCTCTGCAGGACAAGGCAGTGTGGACACGTTGATTCTACACCCTCTTTTGGACAGGCTCTCTCCGCACTCGTTGTTGGCCTGCAACTAACTCCTTATATAGACTAGACTAGCCTGGAATTTATAGAAATCTGCTTGCCTTTGCATCTGCATTCTGAATACTGAGATTAAAGGCATGTACCACCACACCCAGCTCGTTTGGAATTTTAAGATTATATTTTATTAAGTGTGTGTGTGTGTGTGTGTGTGTGTGTGTGTAGGTGTGCCACAGTGTGTGAGTAGAGGTCAGAGGACAGCTTGAGAAGTTGGTTCTCTCCATCTACCATGTGGGCCTTGGGGACTCGAACTCAGGCCATCGGGCTTGGCAGCAGGCACCCCCCGAGCCATCTAGCCAGCCGTTTAGTCATTCTGATACTAATCACAGAACGCACCAGGCTCTGCGCTTAGAACCTCCTGTGTTCTGGCTGGCTTGGTGAAATAGGTGCTGTCATCACTCTCCCCCGAGCCCCGGTTCATACAAGGTGGTTTCGGGGTCTCAGGAAGCTCATGTGACCTGGCTGAGGTCTTGCCGTGCTCCCGGTGGCCCCCCGCAGGCTGCGTCCGTGTGTCGGCACTCTCGGGTCTTGGCAGTGTGCTCGCTCGTGGCACTGTGCAATTGCAGAGCTGTGTGGTCACCGCAAAGCCTGGAATGAATCAGGGTTAGTGAGTCCTCCCAGTGGCCAGCGCTTAACAGCTTTGCTTCTGGGCTTATCCACCACCGCAGCACCGGGAAAGCAGTCGGACCCCTGCCTGTCGGGCGCAATCTACTCTCCTCCCAACCAGGAAGAAGTGGGAGGGGGCTGGGTGCCTGCTGGCAGAGGTGCAGGTGGGCGAGAGTCCCTCGCGCGGGGATGGGGGTGCAGGGCAGATGGTCAGACTACAGCACTTGCCACCAGCCCAGCTGCACCCGGGCCCTCCTTGCTGCCTCAGATGAGGGCCATGTGTGTGCAGCTGGGCTGGCCACGTGCAGGCTGCTTGCTTCCTGCCAGGTGGGAGGGGTCCACGGGAAAGGCCAGCTGTACCGGGCAGAGGACGGAAGGGCCTGAGCTCCGGGACTCGGTTTCCTGGCAGGACCCTCCAGGCTGTGGCCACCTTCGGGATGCCTCGCCGGTGGGAGGCTTTGTTCTCTTCCTCAGAGCCCCTTGATGTCCACGGAGGAGTGGCATCGGCAGACAGTGAGGACCCCTTAGCCGCTGCCTCTCCCCAAGAAGGAGGCATTGAGCAAGGGGGCTCCTGGCCACCTCCCCACAATGTGCCTTGAGGGTCTCCAAGGGTCATTACTAGATTAATTCAGTGATCCCAGAAGGGTATGGGGATGGTGGTCTCAGTTTGTCTTCGGCTCCCAGATCCTCTGAGGTGGAAGAGACGGGACCTCCAGCAGTGTCTGTGTGCCCCTCCCCCAGGCAGTGGCTGGCAAGCCTACTACTCTGGAAGCTTCACAGTGGGTGAGGGTGATAGGATCCTACCACACCCCCAGGTTCCAAGAGAGCCTGCTTATTGAGATTCCTATGACATGGAGATATACCTTTGGTTGTAAGCTTGTAGAACTACTGGTCACTTACAGAAAGTGGTCAGGCTCTGTCCCCAGATCTGTCAGGCCCTAGGGGAGAATGGCCGGGTCTTGTGTGTCCTCTTTCACTCTGTAGACAGTTTGAATTTGAAAGTTCTTTCTAAGTAGACCCGAAAAGGACGTTGACCAGCCCAGATGAAGTGGCTTCATGCCAGGAGTCCTGTCCCACAGACTGGAGAGGATAGCTTTGTACAGAAGCAGTGTAGAATATCACTGTGTGCAGGGACATGGTGTGCCTGTAGCTCTGTGGGCCTGGGGGTCTCCGAGGACGGCCTCCCATGGACCGTTAGAGGGCAAAAGGCGTTGGGGGCGTTCCTGAATGTTCTGCTAGGTTCTTGATTTTGTTTTTGTTGTGTTTTTCCCTCACACTTGTCCACTGTGATCCCATTCTGAGAAGCAGCTGTTTGCATGCCCACGTTTCTGGTGAAGACACAGGTCCTGTAAGGCCACGGGTCTCCTTAAAATCGGGAAGATATCCAGAGGACAGCCAGGCCCTCAGGCTGCCCAGCCAGTGTTTGCTGGAGCCAAGGGAGGGTCTAGCTTGGGCAGTAGAGGAGGGGTGGACTGTTTGGGGAGGGCCCAGAGGACCTTGTAAAAATGCCCAAAGCTGGGGCTGGAGAGATGGCTCAGCGGGTTAAGAGCACCGACTGCTCTTCCGAAGGTCCTGAGTTCAAATCCCAGCAACCACATGGTGGCTCACAACCATCCATAACAAGATCTGACTCCCTCTTCTGGAGTGTCTGAAGACAGCTACAGTGTACTTACATATAATAAATAAAAAAAAAAAAAAAAAAAAAAAAAAAAAATAGCCGGGTGTGGTGGCGCACGCCTGTAATCCCAGCGCTTGGGAGGCAGAGGCAGGTGGATTTCTGAGTTCGAGGCCAGCCTGGTCTACAGAGTGAGTTCCAGGACAGCCAGGACTGCAAAGAGAAACCCTGTCTCGAAAAACCAAAAAAAAAAAAAAAAAAAAAAAATGCCCAAAGCTGATCCTTTGTGGAGTTTAAAATCCAGGAGCATGGGAAGTCGCTCCATCAGTAAAACATGTGCTCAACAAACACGAAGATCTGAGTTCAACCCCCACCTACTCACACAAAAAGTCAGGAACATTGGCAAACATCTGTCATCCCAGCACCAGGGAGGTGGAAACACGAGGATCTCTGGGGCTTTATAACCAGTTAGCCTGCCAACATAGCTGAATCGGGGAGCTCCTGGCTCAGGAGAGAACTTGTTTCAAAAAATCAAGATGGAGAGTGATGGAGGGAGACACCTGGTACCGATGTCTAGCCTTCCCGCGCGTGCTGGAACGTGTGTGTGAATGCCTGCAAAGACGGTTGTGTGCACATGCACACGCGCGTGCGCATACACACACACACACACACACACACACACACACACACGTCTTTAGCTAGTCCTTTAAGCTAGTCCTTATGGATGAATCTGAATGGAAAATATAGGTAGGGAGGTGGCCATATCTACTTCAACTCCAGTCCTTTGACAAGGTAGGGTCCCGTGCAGGCAGTTGGATGGGGTATGGATGGGGCTTGTGACTTGCTCTGGGGGAGCCATGACTTGGAAACCCAGCAGGCTGGGCAGTGGTGGCATACGCCTTTAATCACAGCACTTGGGGGGAAAAGGGAAGAGAGAGAGAGAGAGAGAGAGAAGAAAGAAAGGAAGGAAGGAGGAAAGGAAGGAAGGAGGAAGGAAGGAAGGAGAGAGAGAGAGAGAAAGAAAGAAGGAAGGAAGGAGAGAGAGAGAGAGAGAGAGAGAGAGAGAGAGATGGCGAGATGGCGAGAGGGCGAGATGGCGAGATGGCGAGCCCATCTCTCTGGAGCTGGAAGAATGGAGGAATAGGGAAACTGTTCAGCCGGGAGTCAGTGCGTCTGAGGAGTGGGTGTCATTGCTTTCCCTCAGGGCTCTGCTGAAGACGTGGCTATAGCTCGTGCTTCTGCCCATAGGGCTTTGAAGAAGGCAGCTGCTGGGGACCTTTTGCAATACCATAAATGTCCTCAAGACTCTGCGAGGAACACAAGTGTTGCTGTCTCTACCCTCTCAAGGAGGCCACGGAGGCTCAGAGGGATGAAGGGATTTGCTCTAAATCACGCTACTGCAAGGGCCTGGAACTCTGTGGTGGCAGCCGGGCCAGGGCGTCTCCATGCTGGCGTGCAGCTGGGCTGTTGGGGGCCAAAGGTTGCGTGGGCGTGAGGAGAGTGCATGGAAGTTGGTTTATGGGTTTTGTTGTTGTTTGTTGGGAGTGGTATGCATGCTTTATGTTTGTGGCACGGTCTGATGTAGTCAAGGCTAGCCTCACACTCAGTACATAGCTGAGGATAACTTCAAACTTCGGATGTTCCTGCTTCTCTCTCCCATGTGCTGGGATGAGAAGTGTGTCCCACTGCTCCCGGCTCTTGCAGTGCTGGGGACCCTAGGCAAGCACTCTACCAGCCCAGTTTTCTCTCTGGCCCCGTCACTAGGAGACTCTAGAAGGAGCCTCACAGAGAGCCAGCCTTGGGGTAGGAGAGGAGACAGGACAAGCCACCCGAAAGAGCCTGCGTTACTCCACGTGTCCACCCTGGTAGCAGCATGTCCTGTTGAGTGTGCCTTCCTTGGGCGTCAGGCAGATGAGCTGCTGGCTCCAGCCAGGTCTCAGCTGACAGATCTGAGGCTCGGAACGCTGCCGCTCACCTGCTTTCCTCATGTGCATACGGGACGTTCATCGTTACTTGAGGTAGATCTCAGAGAGGATAATCCGTGAAAGCCTGCTCGTCGTGCCAGAAAGCCGAGGGCTCAGTCCACGACCGAGAGGTCAGTTTTCTTTTGGTTTGACCAGGAGCTTGACCCGAGCAGTGGCACAAAGTGACGAATCTAGGACAGACTGCCCCAGAACCTGGCGTGATGCGCCTGGGTTGGCTGGCCTTGGCTTCACCTGCCCTGCTGGGCCCAGCACACAGACCTTCCTCAGACTCTCATGTCCTCCTAGAAGCCCAGCTGTTTGGGGGGCCCAGGTGCAGAGTTGTCTGTTGAAGGGGAGATTCCCAGAGTAATCTCTAAGTGACATAGCCCTGCGCTCCCAGATTCCCCCACATGGCAGGCAGACACCCCTCCTGGGTCAAGGAGCAGACAGAGGTGCTGGGCCTGACCCGGAGACCCCATCCCTGGCCCAGATCTTGTTTATTTGTTCAAACTGATAACAGGGTTTTCTGGACTCTGACTGGAAACAGGTGAATTGCGGTGTTCTGCCAGCTTTTCTTGGATGGGTTTGGCACTGTAGCGGGGCGGGGGGATGGGCATGGGCATGTAGGTGGGAACTGGAGGTTTAGGAGAGTTAGCTTGCTCTGTTGACTTTCCCGCCCCTGTGCCTTGGTTTTCTAGACTCCTGGCTAATGTAGAGTGAGTGGTGCTTAACTACTGTGCCCAGGATGGGGGGTGCTTAGCTACTGTGCCCAGGATGAGGGGTGCTTAGCTACTGTGCCCAGGATGGGGGCGCTTAGCTACTGTGCCCAGGATGGGGGGTGCTTAGCTACTGTGCCCAGGATGGGGGCACTTAGCTACTGTGCCCAGGATGAGGGGTGCTTAGCTACTGTGCCCAGGATGAGGGGTGCTTAGCTACTGTGCCCAGGATGGGGGCACTTAGCTACTGTGCCCAGGATGAGGGGCGCTTAGCTACGGTGCCCAGGTTTCCCACCCTCTCTGGAGCCTGTCTCGGGACCTTCTGCAGTACTGAATGTCATCACTTTACTGACCTCTGCAAGGCTTGCTGTGTACAATGCCTATGTCATCAACTGAGTCCCCACCACCTTGTGAGGTCAGTCTTGTGCCCAGGGTACAAAGCTCAGCGTGAGTATGTCATTCCCTTGGACATATGCTGGGCAGAGTCCGAGCCAGGCAGTGAATCCAGGAGACAAAGGTAAGTGTATTGTTTGTTCATCCTCAGAGAAATGGAGTTTGTGTCCAAAACTGTACCTCTCTAGTGCGCTCTCTCTCTCTCTCTCTCTCTCTCTCTCTCTCTCTCTCTCTCTCTCTCTGTGTGTGTGTGTGTATGTGTGTGTTGTGTGTGTTTGTGTCTGTGTTAAGGGTCTCTCCTCTCATTGACCTGGAACTGACCGAGTAGTCTAGGCAGGCAGCTAACACACTCCACAGTGCTTCTGATTCTGTCTTCCGAGTGCTGAGATCGGAAGCCCACCCTGCCATGCTGGGTACTTTTAACGTGTGTGGGAATTGAACTCAGGTCCTCTGTTTTGCAAGACGTACTGATTAAACGATCTCCCAAGCCAGTTTTTCTCTTTTCTCCTCTCATAAAATATGTATTTATTGTATGGCTATGAGTGCTATGCCTGCATATATGACTGCATATCATGTGAGTGCCTCATACCCAAAGAGGTTGAAAGAGAGCATTGGACCCCCAGAGTCACAGGTAGCTTTGAGCTGCCGTGTGAGTGCTTGGACTCAGGCCCAGGCCCTCTGCAAGAACAGCCAGGAAGCACCCATAACCCCCCGGGCCGTCTCCAGCCCCTTATCACTTTATGTTTAATTGTGTGTATATGTGTCTGAGTGTGGGCTCGTGCACTAGGGAGAGGGAAGGCCCGGGGTCCCATGTTTCTGGAGTTACAGGCAGTTGTAAGCTGCTCTGTTTGGCTGCTGGGAACACACAATTTGGGTTGTCTGCAAGATCAGCAAGCTGTCTTAACTGCTGTGCCATCTCTCCAGCGCCCAAAATATGTTTTTGGAACTAGATTCAAAAATACCCTGGAGTTCTTTCACTCACGGCCCTCCTTAACCAGCCCCTTTGAAACCTGCTCCGGGCCAGACATGGACTACACCCTGCAGCTGAGAGCCTTCCCCTGGCATATGGGGGAGGGGGGAT
This sequence comes from Apodemus agrarius, assembly GCA_964023405.1. Classification (NCBI taxonomy): domain Eukaryota; kingdom Metazoa; phylum Chordata; class Mammalia; order Rodentia; family Muridae; genus Apodemus; species Apodemus agrarius. Next base: position 100,743,434 of record OZ030006.1, on the reverse strand, counting down.
ACCGGACATAAGGGTGGGAGCAAAAATGAGACTTAAAGGCAGATAGGTCTGTTAACAGCACCGTGAAGCACAGGCTTGCTCCCTGGGTGTGTAGGGCAGGCGTGAGAAAGCAGAGAGAGTTCCTGGGTGAAGTGTTGGTTAAAGCGCATGATGTAATGATATACTTAGGGTTCACAGCCCTGGGGCTGCCAGTAAGCATTTTCATTCTCTTGGTATTACTGAGCTTTGGGGTCCAGGATTTCTTTGCTGAGGAGAGCATTGAGGGTCCTGCCCATGGTGTGTGATGGAGCAGCACCCCAGACCTCCTTCCAAACCCTGCTGCTCCTCTGTTGGGACAACTAGGAATGGCCCCAGACCTTACCATCTGTTCCTTGAGGGTTAAGATCATCGCTCGTTCGAAACATTGACTTCAAAGTTCCTGGCCCAGGAGCATGCTGCCGGTATACTGCAGCAGTTCTGTGAGGGCCCCACACTCGGCGGGGCAGTGCCGATGCCGATGCCGATGCTGATGCCGATGCTGTGTATAGAACCAACGAGCCGTAGATGGGACCCGAGCTTGCCCGCGGGAACATTTTAGCTGTTTGGGTGAAGAGTGCAGGGAAAGAACAGGTGGATTGGTTAAGAGGTGTCAGGTAGATTATGAGGAGTCCCGTCCGTGTTAGAACACTCAGTCACACCGTGCTGTGGTCTAAGCTCTCTGATGGCTCACACAGCACATGTGTAGGAGGGGCCGGACCGGTACTGAGACGTCAGAGGCCCTGCCCATCTCCCACAGCTAGTGAGTGGTAAGCTGCTGCCAACGCAAGACAGACGAATCAGGTTGGGGCTGTTGGCATTTATCACCCACTTGTGTGCCATGCCCCGCAGTAGCCCAGGTCTAGAGGCATAGAGAAAGTGAAGAAAGAAGAAAGAAGGGTCATGTTTTTGTGTCTGAGGATCTGCGCTGTCCCCCTGAACATCTCCAGGAGAATGTATGGTATCTTTTAAAATGCTCTTTATTGCTAAGTGTATGGGTGCACGTAGCACACGTGAGGGGCACAGAGGGCAGATCGGTAGACTGTTCTCTGCGTCCACCTGTGCATGGAATCCCAGGCTTGGCCTCTGACTGCGAGGTTTGCGTGGCAGCCTTTCCCACGGAGGCGTCACCCCAGCTCCGTCGTCCTTCTTGGGTCTAAGTTCTTTGAAGGCAGGAGTTGACGTTTGTTTATTTGTTGTCCTATTTTCAGGCTGGATCTTGGTCTGTAGCCCTAGCTGGTCTGGTACCCACTATGTAGCCCGAGGGTGGCTTCCAGCTCATAGTAGTCCTCCTGCCTCAGCTCCCCAGATGCTGTGATTCTAGGTGTACACCTCCACACTGGGCTAGGGGGTCATGGTTTGGTTTTGTTTCCAAGACAGGGTTTCTCTGTGTAGCCCTGGTTGTCCTGGGACTCAATATGTAGATCAGACTGGCCTCAAGCTCAGAGATCAGCCTGCCTCTACCTCCCTAGTGCTGGGATTAAAGGCGTGTGCCACCACCACCTGACTGGGTGTTTTTATTTTAAATTTACTTTTAAAAATGTTTTGAGGTAGGGTCACAATTTAGGGATCTTTGAACTTGCTGTGTAAGTGAAGACTGATTTTGAATTCCTGACCCCCCCAGCCCCCCTATATCTTCCAAGTGCTAGGAAGGTATATACTACCAGGCCTCATAGGAGTCGTTTTTGCAGGGCATGGTAGCACACACCTTTAATCCCAGCACTCAGGAGGCAGAGGCAGGCAGGTCTCTGAGTTAGAGGTCAGCCTGGTCTGCATCATGAGTTTCAGCCCGGCCAGAACTACATAGTGAGACCCTTTCTCAAAAAAAAAAAAAGTTTTTTAATTGTTGGGCCCTCAAGTATCCGACAAAGTAACTGTCGATGATTGAGTGACTGTATCGACGAAGCCTCGGAGGTAGGAAGGATGCCCGCCCCTCCCCCATCACCAGGAAGACGCTGTAGGGTGGACGTCTGTGGTACTTCAGCGGGTGCTTGGGTGTGAGTCCGGCCTCACTGTCTCCTCCTGTCAAATGGGAGTTTGGACACACCCTAGAGTGTGGGAGCAGCTGAGCTGGATGTGGGTGTGTAAACCTCGGGTGCTTGATTAGCTGAGGTCATAAGGTCAGGTGTGCCCAGACACACAGCAGACAGGCGGCCTCCACTGCCCTGCCAGCCGAGGTGGGGCCTGAGGGGTCGTGCTCAGCGCAGAGGCCCCTGGAGCTCCTCCTGACGCCCTCCCCCTCCACTCTCAGGTGCCCTGCTACTCCTATGGGCAGAAGCTGTCCAAACTGGCCATCCTGAGGATCGCCTGTAACTACATCCTGTCCCTGGCGCGCCTGGCCGACCTGGACTACAGCGCCGACCACAGCAACCTCAGCTTCTCCGAGTGTGTGCAGCGCTGCACCCGCACCCTGCAGGCAGAGGGACGTGCCAAGAAGCGTAAGGTACTCACCTGCACGGGGCAGCAACCTTAGGGGAGCTGGGGACGGCGAGGTAGGGACACCCTGTGTGTGACCTGGATTCCCAAGAGATCAGTCAGCTCTTGGAATGTTCCCGCAGACACCTCAGATCCAGGAATCCTCACGTCCCAGGGATCGTGGGTGGGAGCGAGAGCAGAAAACTGCTGGGGGACCTTCCATATCCCAGAGTCTCTAGGTGTGGGTTTGCCTTTTTCCTTAAATGAGGAAATGGTCCATCACTGTCCTTACGTGATGTAAGGCTAAATGACCCACATGGCCCTGACAGGTGTTCTGTCCGGGAGAGATTTCCCCTAATAGGTGGGAGCCCAGGAGAGGCTCTGTGGGTTTGGGGAATGTGGTTTTGTCTGGGGAGTCATATGAAACTATACACGAGGGAGGAGGACGATATCTATTCATTTATTCGTTATGAAGAGATTCACTTAGGAAGTTGGGCAGGGGTGTGAAACTTCCCTTGCAGTGTGATAGGGTGGTCAGAAAGGTATCCTGTACGGCCAAGTGGAAGGGATAGTGTGGCCTATCCTGGGTGTGGGAAGGCCAGATGGGAGATTGACAGTAATTCTTCCCCCCAAGGGAGCTGGGCACAGCATCTCCTGGGGAGCGGCGTTTGGGCTGGGACCAGTAGGACGGCTAAGAGGCCGCCAGGCACACGGAGCAGGTACAGCACTGGGGGCGGGTGGAGCAGACGGCCTGTGTTAAGCCTGGTATATTTAAGGAAGTTTGTGGAGGAGAAAAGGGGTTGGGCACAACCATAGTTTCCTACATGCTGAATCTTTCCGATACCCAGTCAGGGGCCAGTACTTAGCTGAATTGCTGTGGCTGTCTGGATCTGCTCCCCCGTAATGCGCGGAGGAAGACAGTGGGACGCAGTCCGTCTGAGATGCTCAAGAGGTCCTGGGGACTCTGGTGGCCTTCATCCAGTCCTTCCCTGCTTCCCTCCTTTTGGCCTGCCCCTCCCCCAGGGAACCTATAGCTTGCCCTGATTTCCCAGAGGCCACTGAGGCCCTGGCCAGGGAGGCCCTCGTCAGGGGGTGCTACCAGCCCTAATTGCACATTGCATTCCTGGGAGTGATTTAGCAGGGCCAATTAGGAGAGGCCCTCGGCAAGCGGGTGAGAGAGGACGCGCCATCGCCATCGGCCACTTTGCTGCCTTCCTCCTCGGGAGAGTGACACGGGTGAATGAAGGCATGCTGGATGGCTAAACTCTGGGGGAACCCCCTTGGCATTCAGCTGTTGGTGTGTGTCCCTTGGTGGTGCAGATAGACAGCCTGGGACGGCTCCTAACCTTCCTCTCTCCCCTCCCACCCCTGTACACCCCTCCCCACTCCACTCGGAGGCAGCTCCGGGCTCCTCCTTCCCCTGCTCCCTTGACTGGAGCAGACTGCACGCTCCAGCCCCAGCCAGAGAACCGGGGAAGAAAGGCCAGCAGCGAGGGTGCCACGCAGAGCCGGGCACTTGGAGCCCTGTGAGGTCACCTCAAGGCTAAGAAACCGTAGAGACCTCCCTGTGGTGTGGAGGAGGAGATGGAGGTAGCCATTATGGAGTTATCTGACAGCCCTGGCTGTCACCTAGCGGTTGAGAGCCATTTTCTAGCGTATCAAGCTTCCTTGGTAGCTGGAGCTAATGGGATACCCACTCAGAGCCACCTCAAAGATAAAATGTTGTATTCATGGGTCACAAGACGGAGGGCGGACCTGCCTGCTTGGTGACTGGTTGGAGGGTGCCTTCCCTTGGCTCTGGGGTGGGGGTGGGGTAAGGGGGGCGGTTTGCAAAGGTCTGAACAGGAAGCGCATCTTTAGATATGCCCTGTCCACTTAAAGTCATGCCCCCTCTAGTCTCCTTGGCTCTTGTGGTCTCCAGGGTGTGCTCCCCAGGCCTGGCTTCTCCTTCGTAAGTGCAGAACTGCCTCTTTGAAAAGCTCATGTGGCAAGAGGGGACAGAGGCTGTGCTTCAGCTCCAGGGCTCAGCACCGCCCTGCCACAGCCTGGGACACTGGCAGGCTCTAAGGGACACTTCCTGCCTCAGCGGGTATATACAGCACCTCTTAGAGGGCATGTAACCACTGCCGTCCCTAAGCATTTGACGGGAGGGGGTCTTACAGTCTCTCTCTGTATACCTACTCCCGCACAGGACCCTCGGTGACAGACATGGGGGTATAAACACAAAATAGTTCGCCACACTGTCCCTGCCACCTAGTGGCAACAGGGCATTGTGGTTGGAGGATTTGGAAGCCAAAGAGTAATCAGAGTGAAAAAAGACACAAATCTAAGGAAGAATTCTTGTTCTTCACATGGAGTCTCCAGCCATGAGAAGCCCTGGATATAGCAGAGTCCTCCGTTCAGCAGGCGGGAGGGTTGGGAAGATTAGCACAGAGCCCTGTCAGGCCTTAGAGAGCGCAAGGAGGTAAGATCTAGAACTTTCCATGCAGGCATCCGCTTTGCCCTTTCTGGGTCTGGAGTGGCACAGAGGCCCCACCATGGGGCTCGTTACAAGTATCCCCTCCAGGAGGCCCGGGATAGGGTGCACGGCCCATCTGCTAAGCTCTGAGTGATGTCAGAATGAATGCCCTCCACTTGACGTACAGGCACCTCAGAAACACTAGGGGCCCTTGCTGCCTCTGTGGAAAAGGAGGTGACCATCTCAGGCTGCGTTCACCTCCCAGCCCCTTTCTCCCAAGGCCACGTCATGGCCGCTGGCTTGCCCTTTCATGTCCCTTGGGGATAGCTTCATAGTTTCCTTTGCCTTTGTCCCTGTCCCAGAGGCTGGGTATTTTTGAAGAACAGAGGTTTATTTAGCTCTTGGTTCTGGAGCTGGGAAGTCCAGTAGTCAGGCCAGTGTTGGCTTCTGCTCAGGACTTTCTTGCTTTATCTATCTTGCCTGGTGAAGGGCTCCACACAGTCAGATAGCAAGCGTGCTAGCTCAAGCCTCTCTTCCACTTACAAAGCCAGTATTGTCACGAGGGCTCCACCTTGATGACCTCATGTCATGTAATTAACTCCCAGAAGTCCCTGCCTCCGTATTATTGGCACATGAGCTTTGGAGTTGAGTTTCCGACACGTGTAATCGAGGGCACATGTTGACATCCCATTGCCACTCATTTGCATTGAGAAAATTAATTCGTGGGGGCGGGGAGGTCATCAGAGGACACCTTGTTCTCCCTTTTCTCCCACATAGGGTCCGGGGGTTAAACTCAGTTCCTCAGGCTTGGTGGAAAGGGCCTTTACCTTCTGAGTCATCTCATAGGCCGCCTGACTCCGCTCATGTCTAAAGGCTTGCATGGTGCCCAGCGAGGTGGCTCATACCTGTGACCCCAACTCAACCCTCCGGGAGCTGAGGCAGGAAGATGGCCAAGAATTTCAGGCCAACTCTGGCTATAGAGTGAGCCCCCTGACACCCCCAAAGCCTTAAGTGGAAAGAGCAGTTGTGATGGGGGACCCCCAGGAAGAGCAGCGGGAGGCTGAGACAGAAGTGCTGCAGAGGAGGACTGCTGTGTCTGTGAGCAGATGCCACCCTGCCTCTGAGATGCTGGTGGGCCTGGCCAAGGTGACTGGTGACAGTGTGAGCTGGGGGATGGCTCTACAAGTGGAGATGTCTCCGAGAGGGGCTGAGTGACCCTCCTTCAGTATATCGGATTGAGAGCCTGAGTCCAGGGCTCCTGACCCACCCACCCCTTTAGGTCTGCATTAAGAACAGAATCAGCCCTGAATTGCTCACTCCCCAGGCCTCGGGCTCTGTCCGTCACAGCCTTCACCAGTCATTCCTCCTGTCTAGCAGCGAGTTGTTTGTTTGTTTGTTTGTTTTTCGTGAGACAGGGTTTCTCTGTGTAGTCCTGGCTGTTCTGGAACTCACTCTGTAGACCAGGCTGGCCTTGAACTCAGAAATCCGCCTGCCTCTGCCTCCCAAGTGCTGGGATTACAGGCGTGCGCCACCACGCCCAGCTTTAGCATCGAGTTTTCACCCAACGTGTAAGCCAGAGCAGTGCAGAGGGCCTTGTCAGAGGCCCTTGAGCGAAGAGACAGGACTGGGGGAGGAAAGGCTCTGGGGAGGGCTGTCCCAAGTCTGCTGCGCTGGAGAGAGAGCAGCTAAGCACCTGGCCCTGTGCCACACTCCTGCAGGTTCAGTTTCTATGGTGGCAGCCTCTGAGAGCCTCTCTGGAGGAGGAGGAGGAGGAGGAGGAGGAGGAGGAGGAGGAGGAGGAGGAGGAGGAGGAGGAGGAGGAGGAGAAGGAGGGGGGACAACAGGAAGGGGGACAAACCTGCCTCTTCATAACCGGTCTCTGTGAGTCTTCCTCATCCTGTGGGACTGGGAGAGCCTGTATCCCCAGTCTAGAACATTTTCTTCCAGAGAGTACAAGGAACTCAGCAACAGTGGCTCCTGCTGACATCCATGGAGTTCTTTGAGCCTTGGTAACGAATGGCCCTTGAGGCCCTGCCTGCCTTAGTCGCTCACAGCAGTGGGCAGGATGGGATAGTGGGACGGATAGGCAGCACTGACTCCAGTGAGGAGCCCCGGGTGCCAGCCTGCCTGTGTGGCCTGCAGGGCGAAGGACCCGCAGAGGAGCCTCTTGAGTGGGGGCGCCCTGGAGTCCGTGACCTCTTAAGCAAAGCTTTGTCCTGCTGCTGCCGGCCATCTGGGAGGAGGGGACACTTCCTAAGGACATAGCAGGTGGGGCACCAGACTCTGTTCTTTGAAAGACTGTCTCAATAATAGAGTGAGCTTTGGTTGTCCGGGGCTGCTGCCTATCTAGGTGGCTGAGGTCTGGACCATCCTGTTGTGGGCCGTTCATGGAGCCTGAATGCGTACTGCAGACTCAAGAACCTCTCCCTGCCTGGGTGGAGCTCCCGAAGCTCCACATGGCCCTGAGCACCCACTGAGGGCACTGGCCTGACTCTGTCTACCTCAGCCTGCCACAGAAGTGGTCACTGCTGCTGTGCCTGGCAGTCCCCTTCTATAAGGGCTGGCACTGGTGGCTTCCCACGTGGAGCTCAGGCAGGCCAGCGCGCTCTCAGATCCAGATCCTCTAGGCTAAGTCATTGAGTTAAATGCCATTTGCTCCCAAAGTCTGTGGAGTCCATCTAGGCTGGGAAAAAAAGAGCGGTGGGTGGGAAACCACCTCCCAGTTCCCTGCCAGTCACAAAAATGGATGCAGCTTATTTTTTCTGGCATTCCAATGACATAGATGTTTGTCACCAGCTGTTCCAACATGGAGGCCCCTCTCAGCTGCTGTTTCTTCTCTCACATTTGACACCGTCAGGCCACAAGTCTGGGAAGGCCGGCCCAGGTTGGTGGGATCGTTAGCTGAGGAGCCCCCCAAGTGAGCTCGGACCAGCTTGCCTTTCAGTGGCCTGTGATGTCACTTGGGTGGTCTGAGGTAGGGTAGAGGCTGGGGTGCTGCTCCCCCAGTTCTGCGGATCAGAGCTCTGCCTTGCACCCCGAAGTGCTGCGTGTGAAGAGAGACTCAGAGTCTTGAGCGAGGAAAAAAAGCCACTGCCCGGCATGCTCAGACATGACAGCCGAATCTGTTGCAAGGACTCACTGTGCTAGGGAAATGGATGCTTCAGAAGGGTGGCTGTGTAGAGTTGGGGGGACCCCCCCCCGCCCCCGGAGCTCTACACCTCTCATGGGTGCTGCCTTCTCTGGAACATTTAACTGTGAAACAAAACAGGACTTTGGGACCGGACAGGGTTTTAAATCCTGGCATTTGTACTTCTTTTCTTGGTGACCCTGGTAACCTCTTTGGTCCCCAGGACTCTCCCCCCATAAAGCAGGAATATTGTACCTTCCTTTCTGCCTTGCTGAAGGGATTAAACAAAACCCCTGTGTCAGAAGGGGCTGCCCTTATCTCAGAAAGGGGATCTCCCAGTGTACAGCTACAAAGTGACAAGTTCGAATCCAGCCCTAGGAAGGAACATCTCAGGAAAGGGAAGGTACCCAGGGTGGACAGATGCGGATCCTTCGGGTTGGGGAATTCTCAAATCTCTAGCACTTGAATCTCAAGCTCTGATCCTGTCCTTTAAAGCAAGGCCAGCAAGCAGCCAGTCCATAAATCCTCGATTTCAAAGGGCGTGGATCTATATCAAGAAATCTAGGCAACATTTGGTTCAAAAGAATGCCAATAAACAGACCGCCATCAACAGACACCAACCATATGGTGAGGTACGTTGTGCACCAGGCACTGTATCTACCATCTCTACCCCTTGTCTGTAATATTCCTGGAGTCCGAAGCAGTGCCCCCTGCCCTCTCCAAACCCCCTGCACAGAAGGGAAACTGAGACCAAGAGAAACCCATGTGCCTTAGGGCTAGGAAGTAGGTTTCCTTTCTTTGGTTGAAAAACTCTTTCTCCCCTGAAGAGTGCCCAGGAGCGCCCCCGCCCCCCAGCTACGTCCTGTGCCATACCCGCTTGGCGCCCTTATGTAAATAGGCATCTGCAGCACGTGGGGGTTCCATTTAGCTGCAGGGAGCCAATAGCCCGCTGGTGGTGGCAAGGAGTGGGGTGGGCCTGAATTCGGGGGCGGGGGGTGTGTGTCATCAGCTCCGAGTACCCCCAGGGCTGCGCCGCCAGTGAGGCCTGACACCGGGTTAAGTCGCCTGGCGGCCTCCGGCTGCAGCTGGGAGCGCCGCCTGGTTCCCATTCGGTGCTGTGGTTTTGATTAGCTGCTGGGAGAGGCGGGCCTGCCTGCGAGTCTATGGGAGCTCCGCAGGAACAGCGGGTCCCCCCCACAGGCCGCCCGCCCCCCCTCCTGGCAACCCCAGACTCCAGATGTTCCGAGCGCTCGCTGGGAAGGCCTGCTGGCGCCACGGAGGGCAGAGGGCAGGGAAAGCACGCGAGCTGGAAGCCCAAGAACTCAGTCACCGCAGGCCTTGGCAGCTCGCCCGGCCCTCCGCTGGCACATTCCCCAGCTCTCCCCTGGCCATCTGTTCCCAGAAAGCCCTTTCAGAACCTCATCATCACTCAGGATACAACAGCGCGAGCAGCTGGTTTGGAGGCAGCAGCGAAAACCGTGCAAAAGGTTCTTTGTGAGAGAGGAAACTCGCTTATGAATAACAGGGCTGGATGCCGTAAAACTTGGCGGCTGCAGTCCGTGTTTCTCAGGCGCCGCTGTTTGCTCTTGACTTTTTATCTCTGGTTTTTATTCCCCCCCACCCCCCCCACCCCGCCACCCCCTTGTTTGCTTTCAGTGTTGTTTCTTCCTCTTCTGACACCAGGTGTCATTTCTTCCTTCTTGGGAGTACCTGGGGGCCACCTAATTAGTTCTTAGGACACTGGCAACTTTTTTTTTTTTTTGGTCTCAAAGCTGTTAATCCTGGGAATCGTGGGAAGTGACTGTTTTCCTCTGGGCTGGAAGGGACAGGCAAGTAAGAAGGTCGGGTAGTCCACTGGGAGGACAGAAGCTAAGGAGATGATGGTTCAATAGGTAAAGGGCTTGCTATGCAAAGGTGAGGACCAGAGTTCCCACCCCAGCAGACTCAGAGAAAGCATGCGTGTGGCAGCATGTGACAGGGAAGTGACAATAAGGCTTAGGCTCAGGGAGAAACCCTTACTCAAAAAAAAAAAAAAAAGATAGGAACTATTGTACAGTGGTAAGTGAGGAAGATATACTGATGTTTACTTTTGTCCCCATATGTACCCGCATGTGTGTGTGTGTGTGTGTGTGTGTGTGTCTGGATCAGCATGGCCAGGCCCTGACCTGACCTGTAATTGCTGAGGTCATCTCCGAAAGTATGCTCTTGTCCTAACTTGTTGTTGGAGTTCTAAGAAAATAGTAGCATTGGGCTGGAAAGTCACCCCATTGTTACCCGGACTGACCCCAGCTTGCAGAAGAAGCTGTGTCTGCAGGGGCTGGTGTGAGACCAACAGAAGACAGAGACGGAGAGAGACAGAGACTCGTCCATTGGCTCCTCAGAGGGGCGGCACAGAGGAGCTCTTTGGGAGAACAGTGGCAGCCATAAACACCCCAGTGCCTGGGCCCCCACAGCTGACTGCAGCATGACGTGTGGCCTTTTTAAAGAACCGGCTGCCGCCACTGTCGCCAAAGGCTTCTGGGACATGTCTGCTCAGAATCTGGGCACCTTCTGGGAACAGTCACCAGGTGGCCTGTCCTGGGCTGTGGGATCCTGGGGCGGGGCAGCTGGGATGAAAAGAGAGAGTGGCGGGGATTCCTGTCTTCCTGCCGCCCGCCCTGCCCTTCGCTCTGACTCCTTGCTCAAGGGACAGGGGAATAGGGTCAAGACTGCCTGGCAGGGGTTGGCCAGGGTGTGCCTCTGGTATTAGTGTGGGGGTGGGGGTGGGGCAGGGGGCGGGGCTTTGCTTCCCCAGTTCCCTGCATTTCTCTGTCGTTGTCTCCCTCTCCCCCTCCCACTGGGAGACCACGCTGGTTTCTTCTGTGCTGTCTGCAAAGCCCTCACCCCTTTCTTCCTGAGTTTCCGCTGCTGCTTTCCACCCACCTACACTTGGGCAGACGGGGCAGAACCAAACGTTTATTTTATCATAATTTCAGGGCCATTAATCTCATGTCCAGAGGGGCTTGGCGTCCTCCCTGTGTGGCTTCTAGGGGGGTGGGGTGTCGGGGTCTCAGTGGTGTTTTGGGGACCATGCGGTCTTGTTCCAGAGTCTCGGGCCTGGCAGGAGAGAGGTTTCAGAGGTTAAGAGCACTGGCTCATCTTCCAGAGGCCCGGGGTTCAATCCCCAGCATCCACATTTTCTCCGTAGGCCTAGGTCAGACTCAACAGTACACCCTACTGTCCCTACCGCCACCCCTGTTGACCGGATGCAGCCACCTGTTCCTGTATCCCAGTGTTCCCAGGGCCGGCTTTGTGTGCATGCTTGCTCTTACTGTAACTGTGTCCCCCCCCCCCCCAGCCATCTGGTCTAGCTCTGCTTTACTGTGACCATTGTGAAAGGCTCAGTTCCTCCAGGAAACCCCCCTGTACCCTCCACTCCGGTTTCTCCGTGGGTCCTGTGGAACAGCCTGTTCCTGCTCTGGGGATTCAGGTTTCCTTTTCTTCGCTCCCCGTGACTGCACCGTGGCTTCGACAGTTGCAAGCACTTCATTCTCAGCAAGACCAGGAGGAAGGCTTCTTTCCTTTCGTGCAATCTGTCCTGGGTACATCCTTCCTGGAGGAGGTGTTCTCCTTGAACCCGAGAAAAACATCGGGGCTCGTCCACTGGGAGCACCGCCAAGCAGTTCCCACGTAGACCACCCCAGAAGAGTTGACTCCGGGTGTCACAGGGTATTTTTCTTCATAGAGGAGCCACCAGTGTCATAATCCTGGCCACAGTGGCAGAAAACTGCTTCCCTGGCTTCTTTAACCGTAACTACATCCTTACAAAGCTGGTGCCACCACCCCCCCCATTTTCAGCTGGTGGCATTCGGGTCGGTAGAACATGGGTGGCCAACTCCTCGGTGACCTCTCCTACCTCCTTATAGGTAATGGGTGTTTATAGTTTGCAAACTCCTCTCACATTTTTTTTTAATCCCACCACCTTTTGAGATTTCTATTATTTGCAGGCATGAGATGACACAAAGTCTTACCCACAGCCTCCGCAGACCCGGTGGGGCTAGGCAGGACTTAGGCAGGGTGGTGCATCAGGCTACCGGGAGGTGCATCAGGCTGCCGCCGCCGCCCTTTGATACGCCCCTCCCGCTGGACCATCTAGCGATGTTTGCTCAGCGGCCAGGAGCCTGCATGCTTTTGTGCATGCCCTGACTCTGGTCCCCGCCTTCAGCAGGCAGCATCTTCCTCCTAAAATGGAGATACAGCTGGCCAGGGGCTAGGGGGCCGGACGGCACAGTGGCTAGGAAAAGGTTTTCTCAAATGGAAGTAAGACGGGAGCCTGGAGGCCGTGGCTGCCCCATCTGAAAAGCAGCCAGAAGAAGCCAAGTGTCAGACTCCACTGGGGTGTTTTCTCAGAACTTGACTCTGATACAGGAAGAAAACTCAAGTCCAACTTGCTCTCTGTTGATAGCTCTGTGGGGTGTGTGTGTGTGTGTGTGTGTGTGTGTGTGTGTCCATGCCAGGTGTGCGGCACATCTGTCAGGATCAGATGGAGGATTCCTGCAGGATATACCAACAGAAGGCTGTTGGTTGATAGTTTTACAAGAGCCCCCTCCCCCCCTGCCCCCCGGAGCCTTAGAAATGGCAGGGAGGACAGAGACACACAGCTGGGCACATGAGTGCCGCCACAAGGAACAAGCCACTCAGAGCCCGCCTGGGGGTGGTGACAGCCACTTCTGGGAGTCCCCTTCCCATCACAGGAGCAAACGCTTCAGACCTCTCTGCTGCTCTCCGGGTCCCTAACACCCTGAACAGGAAGGACATGGGTTGGTACCAGAAGGGTTTATTTGCAAAGGGTGGACCACTTTGTACCGTCCTCAGCGTGCACACGCTAATTTTAATTTATATTTATACGTATTTACATTTTGACCCATGTAACTCAAGATGGCTCCAAACTTGCTGTCTAGTGGAGTATGACCTCCTGGCTCTGTCTCACTAGAGCTGAGATTACAGACAGCTCCAACCCAGCCAGTTTCTACCACGCTGGGCATGGGGGCTGGGGCTTCGAGCATGCTGGGCAGGTGCTTGCTAACTGAGTTGTAGTCCCAGCCCGTGAACTTTTACTTCAGTCTTTTTAGATCCCTATACCCGCTCTGTTGGGCATTGATTTCGGCTCTAGTATTACTTCAATGAATAAAACAGACAGAGGCCCCACCCTGGCGATAAAAGCTAAATGGCAGGAAAGTGATAGTGACAATGTGAGGGGGGCTGTCGTGGACTGGAGTTTGTCACAGTTGCTGACACGCAGACCTTATGACCTGGGATCTAAGCAGCAAAGCAGAAACAACCTGGTGCAGCAAGGCCAGCTTTGGGAGAAGGGACAGAGGTGGCCAGGGTCACACAGCCAGGGAAGAAGGAGAACAGTAAAGGTGAAGAGCCCAAAGTGGAGGCCAGTTAGTGTTAGAGCAAAGGGTCCCATGAGGGAGGGGACCCAGGGACCTGTGCAGACAGGTGATGCTCATGGCCTTGACCTCGTGTTGCCCAGGAAGAAGTCAACTACCTTGCTTAGGTACAGGTAGTAGAATGGACCTCAGAATTCAAACACAGACTTTCCAATACCACCGGTTGGCACCGTTAACCTCTATGTTGTATTGCCCACTGGGTGGGTCTCCCCCATTCCCCCGTGGACATCTATGAAAGGAAGGAAAGAGTCATTTCCCTCACCTCATTCTCAGCCTTTCCTTAGTATAGCCGGAAAGCTGGAACCTCCTTTTATGGTGTAATTGAAGGGTGTCAGGGAATAAAAGGCTCTGATGAGAGATGGCCCCACCTGTACTAACATCCCACGGCGGCTCCAGATTCTGCTAAGGCACGGCCTTAAGGATCTTAGAAGAGACAAGAGAAAGGGTATCCCTTGTTAAACAGGATTTTTGAGCTCAGGGTAGTTCAGTTGGTAGTGCTTGTCTAACACGCACAAAACTCTGAGTTTGACCCCCAGCACCACATAAAAAGGAGTCTTGACTCATACCTGCATTTGGGAGACAGGCAGGCAAGACAAAAGTTCAGTGTCATTCTCTGCTGTATAGCAAGTCTGAGGCCACCACAGGCTGTCAGTGAGATCCTGTCTCAAAAAGTAAATAATTAAGGGAGCCCCACCCCAAACAAAACCCCTGTGCTTGCATGGGACTCCAGCTGCTTTGGCTGAAATCATTTAATTATTTGGGTTGCTTTGGGATCCTGGCCTTACCCAGCTGAAGCAGTCTCACACACACATACACATAGGCACACACACACAGGAACATACACACACAGACACACATGCATGCAGGGGCACACACACTGGTGCACACACGCAGAGAAGCACACATACACTGGTGCACATGCACAAAGGCACACACACTGGTGCACTCACACAGGCACATACACACAGAAACACACACACATGCATACACACACAGAAGCACACATACACGTACACACGGGCACACACACACTGGTGCATACATACAGGCGCGCGCACAAACAGAAGCACACACAGAGGCATACACAGAAGCACACACACACACACACACACACACACACACGGGCACACACACACTGGTGCATACATATAGGCGCGCACACACAGAAGCACACACACACGGGCACACACACACTGGTGCATACATATAGGCGCACACACACAGAAGCACACACACAGGCATACACACACAGAAGCACACACACACACACACACACACACACACACATGGGCACACACACACAGGTGCATACACGCAGGCGCGCACACAGAAGCACGCACACACATGGGCACACACACACTGGTGCATACATACAGGCGCGCACACACAGAAGCACACACACAGGCATACACACACAGAAGCACACACACACACACACACATGGGCACACACACACACTGTTGCATACACGCAGGCGCGCGCACACACAGAAGCACACACACACACACACACACACACACACACGGGCACACACACACTGGTGCATACATATAGGCGCACACACACAGAAGCACACACACATGGGCACACACACACAGGCGCGCACACACAGAAGCACACATGCATGCTCCGCCGGTGCTGCTCTGAGCATGGCAGGCTCCCCGCGTGTCTTTTGGGCACAGACCGAGATGTTTGCAGAGGCTTCCTGGCCGGCATGGACTGGTTTAATCTGGTGTTGCCTCCTTGCCCCTGATGTCACTTTGCTAGAAGGATTATGGGGGGAGGTGTTGAGAGCTGCAGAGTCTCAGGCAGATGGCTCAGGGACCTGGCGTCCTGCTCACTAGTGAAGAGATGGGTGTCTGTAGGTCGGGGTTAGGGTCTGCCTACCCTGCAGGGTCTGCTGTACCCCAGAAGCATGATGTGAGGCAGGAGAAGTAGCTGATCTGACGGGGATGGCTGTCTCCAAGGAGACACGGTGCCCCTCCCTTTATCCGTCAGACTATAAAAACACGAGTTCTAAGAAACTGGAATTCCCCAGTTCTCTCCCACTGGGAGAAAGAAAGAGATTAGGTGTGCATACACATGTGGGGTGTCGGTGGGGTCAGGCCCACTTGGGAAGACTGAGGACTGAGGCTTTCCCGCTTGACTGGGCTCTGTCCACCCAGCTTCAGGGACCGGTCCTGAACCCCGGGGGCTGCCGGGAGGGAGCCTGCAGGACTGGAGACAACCGGGACGCTGCGGCCGCTGGGCCCCATAGCCTTGCCTGGACCAGCCCTGCCCTTACAGGGCACCATCCCAAGAAAGACAGATAGACTGACAGACACAGAGAGACAAACATAGAAGAAGCCAAGAAAGAGTTGGCTCAGGAGACACAGGCAGAGAGCTCCGAGAGAGAGACAGCTCGGCAGCCAGAGCAGAGGCGTCGGCATGGCGTGGCGGTCCTCGGCAGGCCCTGGGGGCTCCTTGTGGGCTCCGGCCCTAACTTTGGGTGTGCCAGGCCTCTAGAGCTCCCAGCCAGGAGAAGGAAAGGCTGAAGCCTTGTCTCCCAGGAAGAGATTTCACACAGCTCGGACAGCTTGTCAGACCACTTTTCCAAGAGAGTGGAGCTGAAGTAACGATGATGACTAGACCACAAATCGAACAGGATTGATCTGCTACGCTCACCCCCGGCCCTCTCTGTTAAGCCTAAACTTCATGCCAGTACCCTTTGGGGGGCCGCCGAACCTCGTCTTCATCCCTCTTCCCACCGTGGCCACCTTTAAGAAGTCTCTTTCTGCTCGTGGCGGAAACTGGCTTGTCAGGTCTCCCAGGCTCCAGGCTCTGTCCGCAGTAGCACAGGGTGACCCTGCAGGCTTCTGTGTCTGCGTCTGCTGACTGGACACAGGGACACACATTTGCCAAGGCTCGTCTCTGTCAGTGTGAGCAGCGGAGTGAGGTGGCTTCCTGGCACGTGGCCGCTTTTCTAAAACGATAGCGCTGAGCCTCAATCCCTCAGTTCCCTGCCAGCGCCCCCTCCCCCACCGTGGGAAGAGCAGGGTGCCTCAGGCAGTGCCCCTTGGGAGGGGTGGAGGGGTGGGAGGGTGAGCCACCCCACTATCAATAGCCCAGAAAGATGGCGGGCTCTGGGAATTAGGTGCTTTGGGAGCTAGGAGCAGCGGTTTACTCTTTCTAGGTGGGAGCCGGTGGGCTGAGAGGGTGGACCTGAACAGACCTTCCGTATTCCGTAAGGGGTGGAGACAGAAAAGACACAAGCCACAGTCCGGGCTGGAGTTTGCACGCTCATGGATAGGCTATTTCCTTCAGTCTCCAGAGCCTTAGCAGTGAATGCCAGCTCGGGTAGCGGGCCATTTACCTCTACCTTTGACACGTCCGCACAGGGAGGGGTTTTGCCAGCCGCCCGCCCTCAGCTTCCAGCTTTTGGTGACTGTTCATCCACCGTTGCTTCTTACTGCTTGGAAAGCCTCTCTCTGTGCCACGCTCAGCCTAGAGGTTTGGCCTGAATGGTTTTCTTCAGCACATGAAGGGTGTGCTCTGATGGACCCAGTAGTCTCAGTCTCGGTAACCTGTGGGTTACAGACACTAGCCTAGAATCCAGGATGATGTCTTTCTCTTTGGGGAACAGCCCCGGGGACTGAACAGGGTTGACAGCTCTCCCAGGAGGTGAGACAGGAAGCGGTGCAGGCCCTCCAGCTCAGTGTCTGTCACCAGCCAACCTGCTCTGTGACGGCAACTCACAACAAGTGGTTGAGTGACTGATTCTCCCCAGCCTGGCTCAGACTCACAAGGGCTTTGTCTGTGGCTCTGATGCCTGCCCTAAGGTGCCCAGGAGCTTGAGGATCCTCCAAGCTGGGACACAGGAGGAACAGCAGACTCCCAGCATGTCCCTGTCACGTCCTCCTGAATTCTCTGTCTGCGTCATGGTATCCAGGTCGGGTAGGACAGGGTGGCTGAGAAGGGTTGACTCTTGCCTGTTTGCAGTTCCCTGGGAAATTTGGAGGCCAGGAGCTCATGGACTCAGAACAAATCTGCAAGTCCAGGCTCAGCAACAGTTGCTCTCTGACTTCTGCTGGCCTGCATGCACGCACACACACACACACACACACACACACACACACACTAAAGATAGAGCAGATGCGGGGGGACAGGAGACAGCTCAGCATTCTGAGGTGAGTTGCCTCTAAGCCTTAGGACCGGGGTTCCACTCTAGGAGGAAGGAGAGAACCAGCTTCTACAAGTTGTCTTCTGGCTGACCCACGGGCCCTGTGGTGCACTCCCTGCTCCCCCACACAAATAAATAGCATTTTTAAATGAGGAAAGCGAGGCTTAGCTGGAGAGCGTCCCTGGCCTGCACAGGCCCGGCAGCTCACCTGACTGCAGCAGCAGCGGCCAGCATGCAGGCTAAAGGACAGCCCCGGAGTGGCTCTCGTAGGATTCTCTCCCCTCTCCGCTTTTCTGTTGCACTTTAGTTTTTAAAAGACGCTTGAAAGCTGCCTGCTCTTTTTTGGAATATAACAATGAAAGAAAAAAAGATCACTGTGCAGATTTCAAACTCACTGGGTCTCTTTTCACGCCTGTTGAAGACTTAGCCAGATTGCTAAATGTAGAAAAATGGACAATTTGAAAATAGTGGGGGAAAGGTTACAGAGGTTAAAGTACACATAGCAGGTGGACAATGAAGTGTTTTAAACTTAGGAGGGAGCTGGAGCTGGGAGGGACGGCTGAGTGGTTACCGGCACCGGATGCTCCCACAGAGGACCTGGGTTAGCGTCATAGCACCACACGGTGGCTCACAACAGTCTGCAGCTCCAGTTCCCCGTGACATGGTGCCTCCTTCTGGCCTCTGTAAGCACCAGACATGCATATGATGCACACACATGCATGCAGGCAAAATGTTCACACATGGGAATTATTTATTTTGTGTGCGTGCAGGCACATGGTGAAGGTCAGAGGACAGCCTGTGAAAGTCCCTATTCTTTCCACCGTGTGGTTTCAGGGATAGACTTAGGTTGGTCACCAGGTCTGGTGGCAAGCACCTTTTTTCTTGGTGCCATCTCCCTGGCTTAGTCAATTTTTAACGTCCCCAAAGTGGTCCAGCTACCCTGCATGACACAGGAGAAGAGAGGAAAGGACTTAAAGGCAGAGATGCACGGTCAGCAGAGGGGACAGGTCACCGGCTGAGGCTGATCAAGGTTACAGGGGAAACCGCTAACGGGAAGCCACAGTTCCACAGTTCCACGAGAGTGGAGGGACGTCCTGTGGCACGAGAGAGCTGCAGTGAGCTGAGGCTGGGGACTGACGGGTTGTGCCCCATCTATACGGAGGGCAGCTGGAGTTATGCTGGGCACTGGGCTACAGCAGTGGACAGAGCCATGCACTGGCCCCTGTGGGGCTGGGGCTGTGACCCCCCGGCGAGGAGACAGGAGGAAGGGTGGCTTCTGTCTGTGATGATCTTACCCATACTGACCAGATCACAGCGCTCACACCGGGCGTGCCGACGAGCCGGAAGCAATGATATGCGATTGCGGTTGCTTCCTTACCCCCTGCCACAGCTGACTGGCCCAGAGGAAGAACCCAGCTGGACACTAAAGCCAGCGTCAGCTTCCTTTGCTGGTCTGGGGGACACCTGGAGCTGGGCATCAGTTGTGAGCTCAGTCTGAGAACCGGCTGGGTTTGTAGCTGGAGCCAGACTGCCCTGGCCACCCTCACAGCGTGGGGAAGGAGCTCCAGCCCCAGCCCACGGCAGGGCCCGCCCAGGCAGCCAGGGTGACGTGGCTGTAAACCGTGCTGTGGACCACAGACCGGGTGCCGTCCTCATGGGCTTTCCTTCTGCCTCTTAATCCTTCTTCTCAGACTCAGTAACACAAAGCAGATCTCTGTTGGGGCCAGCCATGTACAATGGGCCAGGAGAATGTAAGCCTGGGATTTACCACATCAAGACCCTGCCGCCTCTCACTTTTCCTTTCCCCTGCTCAGCCACTATTAGCAGGACAGCCTTCCTCCCCGTGGCCTGGCTCGCTCACCCTGCTTGGACCCTGGACCTAGCCTGGCTCCAACCTCTTATTTCGGATCTTGGACCACATCTTGGCTAGGTTCCTGCCAGTGTCCTGGGGCCTCCGAGGCAAGACATACAAAGGTCTGTGGTTAGCGGCCCTCCAGCCTCATGGTTTGGCTCCTTCCCGCTTGCTGTTCAAAGCCAGGCATCAGCGGGAGCAGCTTCTGTCAGTGGGAGAAGCAGGGCTGATCTGGGTTCAACTCCTGACGTTGCCGGGGTGAAGCACTCGCTCCCTGCTTTGCTTGCAGTGGTCCAGCCTTGGAATGTGGGAAGGGCCCTGGCACAGCCTGAAAACTAATTCACTTTAGCATCGGCGGGAACTGCTTGCTCAGGATTCTTGCAGAACCGAGAGGTGTGCTGTACCAAGGTCTCTGAGTGCTTTTTGCACGGATTCTTGGACCCCCCCCCAGCCTCTGCACTTCATGCTGATCACCCCCCATCCTCTAGGGTGGGTTCCCCAGTCTTGGAACCCCCCTGAGCCTCTGCACTTCATGCTGACCAACCCCCATCCTCTAGGGCGGTTCCCCAGTGTGCCCTTGGCTTACCGTCCTCACCCGTCCTGTCCCTTCTTGGAAGCTTGGGATTTAGAGATGGCCCAACCCACTAACACACGGTTCTCAAGATGTCACAGGTGCCTCAGTGAAGGCAAAACCGTAGGACTCTGGGTCCCCACCTTGTGATGTTCAGAAACACAGAATTCTGTTGTTTTCTGGGTGAGGATTCTACAGGTCCGTTCTCATTTCTGCTAAGAAAATAAAGGTTTCCTCCATCTGAGTCATCTGTCAGAGGTGGACACCTCACCTCAGATGTGACTGTGTCAGGGGTCCCAGCTGGCGGGTGGCAGGCCACAGCTATTGTAGGCCTCGGGACTTGTGATGACATGCTCTTGTCTGAACAGGGCACAGAGATGGTAAAAGTGACGGACAGACATTTATTCCCATGGTAACCAACCAAGCTGCAGGGAAGCCCTGCTGTTCCCCCTTTTCAGCACCCCAGAGAAGAGGGCTGACTCTGATATCCCTCCGAGGTGTGATTCTGGGGTTCCTGACATCAGCACCAGGTGTCCCTGGGATTAAAAGGGTTTGGCATCCTCAAGGCCTCACGATTCAGTGGGGACAAAGGGACAGTGTATTCTATGGGGATTGCTAGTCTTGGGTCTAAATCTGGCGCTATGGTTTGACTGAAACATTGCTTGGGTAATATAAATCTAATGTCCCACTGTGGAGGGCCATGACCATTGAGAGAGAGTGTCCTGTGAGTGTTAGCATCCGACTTCAGGATGAACGGGGATAATGCTATTACATTTTTTTTTCCAGGAGTGACCTGCCACAGGCTAGACCACGGACACCACTGTGAGTCTCTTCCCAGTCAGGCCTGAGGAGAAAGCTGAGATCACCAGTAGACAACCAGCCTCATTCCTTGTCTTCTAAAAGATGCTACTAGATCCTCAGCCCACGAACCATCTCTCAGGGCCACTTAGGACCAGGACAAGGGCCTCCGGCCTCCCTCTCAGTCTCCTGCCATCCAGGGTTACTTCAGATTTTGCCTTCGGTCTGGTGGGGCAGGCTATTGCCAAAGATTCTACAGAGCTTGTCCAAGGAAACTATGGATGAAGCCCCCAACGGCACAAAACCACGCCATTGCTGTCCAACCAAGTCCACCTCAAGCCAAAGATGGATTAGAACTTCTGCCAGGAACTCATGTGAGGAGTGGGCGTTTGTGACTTTCAGAAGCACTTAACCCTCCAATCCAGGGCTCTGTCTGCGCTGGGCCCTGAGCAGCTGGCTGTCTTCAAGACAAGCTTCCTAGAGCCATGCCGAGCAGGCTGGTGGTGGAAGGTGGGAGGGGGGGCTGAGATCCCTGGCTCTCCCCGTTCTCTATCCAGGCCTCTGGCTCTTGTTCGATGCGATACTCTTCGGGTCCTGGCTTCTTCTTGGACCCCAAGCCTCCTGAGAGAGGACGAAAGGGGGAGACTGAAGAAGCAATATTGCCCTGCAGCCCACCAAGGACACGCCCCACGGAAGTCTTCCTGAGGGTCTTTGCTCCCAGATCCTGTCCCAGCAGGTGCTCCTCACCAGTGGCCACGTTTGGGCTAGCGCACTGCTGGAGGGCAGCTGCCCGTGGCCAGGCCAGGCAGGAGTGCTTGGGGAGGAGGGGACCAGGGGAACGGGCCAGTGTGTGGGGGAAGGGGCGCGTTCAAAGCCAAGGCCTGCTCCTTGTGCTCCTGAGGCCAAAGCTGTTCACATCTGTGTGCAACCATCTGCTTCAAATTGAAGTAAAAGCTGCAACATATAAAGGCCTCGTGTGTGCTGAATGGACTCGGGGGTGAGCAGGACACTGGGCAGTCATTAGCTGGGGACTGTGAGGGAAGAGCAGGGAGTCCCTCAGACCCCGTGTTACACGGCGAGGGACCCCCACCACGGCCTCTGGCCAGACTGTGCTCCGGCTGGCTGACTGGCCCAGTCACAGGGGAAACTCTCTCTGCTTCACCCTTCACTCTGCCCCCACCACAAGTTTTGTGAGACCATGACCACTATTAATGTCATTTTCCAGGAGACAGGGTCACTCCTCGGCAGAGACAGTCCTTGAATCAGGACAGCCTGGCTCCAAGCCCTGGGCTCTTCAAGTCCTTTCCAGTCCCAGCACAATGTTTTGGGTGGCCTTGTTACTTTCCTTTATTTCGTGGGTCATTCTGGGATAGAGACGGGAGAGGGGAAGAAAATACACTAAGAAATAGGAAAGGACTGTTGGGGTGTTAGGGCAGGCATGGGGGGAGGGCAGTGTGGACCCGAGGTGTCCCGATAGTGGGCCTCCCTTTGTCACAGTCCGCTCCAGGACCAGACACTGAGTAACAGAGCCATGGTTAGGGCCACCCTAGGAGCCGCAAGGGAGCCCACACAAGCACTCGTCTGTTGTCCTGACCACAGACAGGGTACAAGTGCTTAGGTTAGGACAGGCCTGCTGGGCTTGGAGAGAGGACCGATGGGGAGCGCTTGCTGGCCTTGGAGAGATGACTAGTGGGGAGCACTTGCTGGCCTTGGAGAGATGACTGGTGGGGAGCACTTGCTCCTCTTGCAGAGGACCCAAGTTAGCTTCTCAGCACCCCCACTGGGCAACTCACAACAGCCTGTAAGTTCAAAATCAGGGAATCTGGGGTCTCTGTGGGCATCCAGACTCACATCCAGACTCTGTGGGCATACCCACACGCATGACATAGTTTAAAAGAAACTAACTCTTTAAGAGGAGAAGGGAAAAGGGGGGCAGGCATGTTGCAGGCTGCTCAGACATCTCTGAAGTCTATACCCGCTACCCAGTCTACAGCTCCCATTCCGGCTGGGGTGCCGAGTCCCAGCCCAAGACCAAAAGTCCTTCCTCTTCAATTACACCCGTCTCTTTTTCTGTGGTTTCCCACGGAACAAGGTCCTTTTCTGGAGCCCCGTGCTTGCGACACTGGAAACAGTTCCTTTCAGTTCTGACTCTGTGCACCGTCTGCCGCCGCGTCTCTGGCTCCTCTGGGAATTCTAGTCCTCTTGAGCCAGACCCTGGGGCTGAGAGGTTGGACTCAGGCAGCAGGATGACCTAGGTGCACCCCCTTCTATCACGGGATACAAGTCTCCTTTCACATATAAATAAAAACATCACCCCACCCTGTGTCCGAGGGAAGCAGGCACAGCCCACTCAAATCCCAGATCTCTGACAATTCTCAGGGGATCAACATCCCGAAATCTCTGCCTTTGGTCTCTTAGATCAGCTTCCTGTGGTCTCTTCTTCAGCTCCTCTCCTGGCCAAGTGCTTCTCTACCCCGTGTTCCTGAAACAGGACCCATACCAGGCAGCAGTGTGGACAGCCGCTAGTTTTCGCTGTTTGCGATAAAGTTTAGAGTTTACGGACGGCTGTGAGCAGAGCAGAGCATTGCCCTGCAGCTCTTCTCATTGTATTCCCAGCAGCTGTAATTCCCCTGATGATGCCCCGTTTCTGGGCTCTGACTCACCCTAGGTTGTCTTACAGCTGCTGCTGAAATCATGTCTTTTCCCTTATTCTGATGTTCCCAGACCCAAAACATTAGAACTATAATGTATGGTGACCGATGGATGGGCCATGAGGTAGGAGGGTGGCTATCATGGCTAGTCCCCTGCCTCCAGAAGGATTGAGGCTCTCTCTGGACCAGCAACATTCTCACCCCCGGGTACACTGTACCCAAGGACTGGTTCAGAAGTAGCATATGGGCCACAGAGGGAAGGAAGGGACAGGGCGAAGAATACCCCTCCCCAGCATGCAGGACCAGCCACGGCCATGCCTTAAACCGTCTTCAAAGCCATCTGGCCCACAGACGGTAAGTATGCTTTCATCTTCTGGGACTGCGTTTCCAGCCTTACAACCAGAAGTTCCCAGAAAATTCCCCTTACATACACACACAGGCATAGAATGTGCACCGTGTGTGTGTGCGCGCGCGTGCGCTTGCTTGTGTGTGTGTGTGTGCTCACATATGCCTATGTGCATGTATGCATGGACATATATATGTGTGTACAGTACATGTGTACATGTATGTGCATGTGTGTGTGTGTGTGTGCACAGTATATATGTATGTGCAGGTATGTGGGGAGCCCCAAGGAGAGTGTTGCGTGTTCTATACCACTGTCCACTTTGTTTCTTTGCTGCAGGGCCCCCCAGTGATCCCTGGAACCTTCAGTTCTAATGCCTTCCTGTCTGCCCCCACTCAGTGCTAGTGTTCAAGGCATGCCAGACCACACCCAACATTTTATGGGTGCTGGGGCCCAAATTCCAGTCCAAATGCTTGCACAGCAAGCGTTCCTAACCACTAAGCTATCTCTAAAGCCCCCACACATACTTTTCTAGAAACAGTGATAGAGGAGTAAGGCTCAGCTGCTAGAGCGTTTGCCCAGCACACATGATGCGGGGGGGGGGGGTTAGGCCCCCAGCAACGCGTAACACTGACGAGGTGGTTCCTGCCTGTGATCCCATCTCCCCAGTGTGGGGAGGAAGGAGGAGCAGACGTCCAAGGCCATCCTTGGCTGCGTAGTGAGGAGAGACAAGCCTGGGTTTCAGGAGACACACATGAGATGCCTCCGGCCACCAATGCAGGCACCTCCACGTTTCCTTTTGAACAATAAGAATGCTGCTCCTCATTTTCAAAATAAAAGTCAAGAGTACCGGTTCTCAAAAAGCGCAGTGCCTGTTCAGGTGTGAGATAAAGCCAAGAAGCCAAATACTACATTTGGCCAGCCGCACTATCAGCCTTTTAAGACTACAGGACTCAATGGTCAAATCGCCTGCGATCGCAGCCCTTCACTAAGGCTCTGAAAATCCCGCGGGAGAGACCTTTGACTTTGTGGATAGAGCACCCCTCAAGCTTATAGAAGCAGATAATCTTTTCATAAACAAATTCCACTGTGAGGCTGGGGATGCCGCTCAGTGGTCAGAGTACTTGTCTTGTGTGCATGTCTTCAGATCCCACGGGACACTTGGTGCTGCTGGTCCCGGCAGCTCGGCTCTGGAGTGATCTTTCAGTGTTACGTTCCTTGGCCTGTGGGGCAAGACCCAGGAGCCAAACTGTAGGAAGCATCTGGCCAGCAGGTTGCAGCTCCTGCAGGGTTCTAATACTACAGCTGTGCTAGGAACTGTCCCTGTTGGCACCTCTCCCATCGAGCCCTTCGTGGGAGCACACGTGGAGACTAAAGGGATAAGGGTCCCTTGGAAGACACCATGGCCCTCTAGAAAATGAGAAGACATCCAGACAAGGCTCCAGTGACATGAGACCAATCTAGGTCCTTCCGGGGTCCTGGGGGCTGGCTTCATCCTAGTCAGACCCCCGTGACTCTCTCGAGCACAAGCAGGGAGTGACTTCATGACCTCTGTCCCCCCTACTACCCCCCCCCATCTAATTGATGTTCCATCCAGATTTTTAAATGTCTTTTTCTTGTTCTGGACTCAGATTAAAACTCCCCACATAACTGGTAAGCCATGGTGTCAGAGGCCACCACTTCTCAAGAGGCAGCCTGTTCTGCTCCTGGGAGATTAGCTTTTGGAAAGAGAAGAGGAGGAGGAGGAGCGAGAGGAGGAGGGAAGAGGAGGAGGAGGAGGAGGGAGAGGAGGAGGAGAGAAGAGGAAGAAGATATGGTCAGACAGACAGAGACAGAGGAGGAGGAAGGAAGAGAGAAGGAGGGAGGGAGGGACGGAGGGAGGGACGGGAGGGGTAGGGAGGCCACCCAGACATGTTAAAACAGAAAAGAAGAGAGCTCACCAGGTCAAGTCTGACCTGAACTTCATCCCCGAGTTGCACCTCGTGGAAGGAGAGAAAAAGAAATCTTGCTAAGGCAGTGGTGGTATACGCCTTTAATCCCAGTACAGGAGGCATATTCAGTTAGATCTTTGAGTTCAGAGCCAGCCTGGTCTACAGAGTGAGTTCCAGGACAGCCAGGACTACATAGAAAAACCTTGACTCAAAACAAACAAAACAAAACAAAAAGTCCATCTCCCGAATAAATTAAAAAAAAAAAGTGTAATAATTTTAAAAGACATGCTCATCCTTGTATTGTGGATGAAGGCCGCCTCCTCAGACGCAAGACCTCGGCCTTCACGCCCTCCGGGCCTTCCTAGACCCTCTCCTCCTCCTTCACCGCCAGTGACTCTCGGGGCTCCCTTTCTGGCTCAGCCAGGCAGACTGGGCAGGAAGAAGAGCACCTCCTCGCAGCGTGGGGAGGATTCAGGGCTTGAGCGTCAGCCCCTGTGCTCTGCCATGCCAGGGTCCGAGCGGTGAGCCCATAGCGTCCCGCCCACCTCACACCAGCATCGATTGTTCTGCAGAGGAACACGGCCCAGGATGGAGTATGTTATATTCTAGACGTGAAATGAAGGAATTCCTGGAACCCAGCTCAACACGGCAAAGGGGAACACAGCAAGTATTGTTCTCCTTTAGCCCAAAGCTGTTCAGAGGGTGAGATGGGGGCTGGGAGTGGGGTGGGGGTGGGGAGGAGCCCATTCTTCCCAGGGCCAGAGGCTGATCTCCAGGCCTAACTCCAGCTCCTCCTGCAACCTGGGTGGAGCTGTTCTCACCACAGCTCTTCCCTCCCCAGGTGCCCACTCTCTCGGCAGGACCAGGCCCTCTCTCCCTCTTCCTCCATCTGGAACCATTTTTACCTTGTCTGGGTCCTGCCTCACTCTCCCAGCCTAGGCCCCTAAGTGTGGAGATGTCAGCAGCTGCGGAATGTCATGGGTGTCAGAGGCCTGGTGCTTTGGGTGACCCTGGGTAAATTAGACCCTGTCTGAGCCTCAGTTTCTCCCTCGGGGGAAACAGAATGATAAAGTCTTACTTCATCTCTCTCACTAGGTAGCATCTGCCGACTCCGCAGGCTAAGTTCACAAGTTAATGCCTGTCCTGCCAGGCACCCCAGCAAGGAAGGAAGAGGCATTTTGCTCCGTCTGCTTTTCCACTCGGACGCTGGCCTCATCTGGCCTGGCCTCTCCCCAGCCCCTCCCAGGCCCGTGTCCTTCCTCTGGCCCAGCCCTTAAGTCAGGGACCGTCTTCCTCTTCCAAGTCGTGTTCCCAGGGGCCAGCGCTTGGACTAGTGGCCTTACTGCTTCCTCCGGCTGGAGCCCTGGTCAGTGAGCCCCGCTTTGCCCCCGTGGAGACGTGGTTAACAAAGGGACCTGCTTTGTCCTGGCCCCGGGTGAGAGACCTCGGGAAAGCAAGGAAGGAGCACAGGGCACCCCATTGTTGCAGAGACAGCTGCCAGCGTGCAGCTGCTCAAGGCTGTCACCTGCTGCCCTCGCGCGCTCTCTCGGAGCCCCTTTCGGCTTCCCTCCTGGAGGGAAGACCCCGGTGCCCACCCACCGCGATGGAAGTCCTTCTGTAGATCTGCTGCCCCCCCCCAGCCTTCCCACCGATGTTCAGATGTGTGATGGTGGTGCATCAGGGCCCAGTCCTTAGTCATCACCAGACACTCCCCTGCCCCCCAAAGCCTTCCTTACCTGGTTCTGCATCCCATCCCAGACACTGCCTGGCTATATTCAGAGTAAAGCTGTGTCTTTACTGTGACTCCACACCCCTCCCCCCCAAGGCTCTGGGCCATGTGCTCCCAGAACTTAAGAAACGTATCCTATGCTAATATCACCCCACCTTCTGTGTGTGTCTGTGTGTTTTAAGATAAAGTCTCCTGTAACCCAGGCTGGCCCTAACCTCTGTATACATCCAAGGATGACCTTGAGTTTCAATCTCTTTCCTCTACCTGCCAAGCGCTGGGATTGCAGGCTTTCCCTTCCACACCTGGTTTACACGGTGCTGAGGCTCTGACAGAGGTTGTTGGTGTTCGTGCACGCTAGGCAAGCGCTCCGTCAGCTGAGCTCCTGCCTCGGCTGATAGGATTTTTTGACACTTGAGTCCCAGTGTCCCTGCAAGCCTTCACATGCGCTGTCCTTAGTGTCCGATGCTCTGTGCTGGTCGGTTTTATCTTCACTTGTCATCCGGGAAGAGGGAGTCTCCATGGAGAAGGTCCATCCGATTGGCCCGTAGGCAAGTCTGCAGTGCGTTTTCTTGATTGATTGTTGGTGTGGGAGAGCTCAACTCGCTGTGATCAAGCCACACCTGGGCTGGAGAACCTGGGTGCGAAGAGAGATCAGGATGAGAGAGCCACGGGCAGCAAGCAGCAGTCCTCCACGTCTTCCCCCAGCAATGGAGTGTGACTCGGAAGTCACCGTCTGGCATACACCCTTTCCTCCTCAAGTTGCTTATGGTCACAGTGTGTTATTCCGGCGATAGAAGCTCTAACCAGGACAGCCTCACCTGTCCCAGTGGCTAGTGCCCACGTCTTCTAATCTCTGATTAAGGGCTTATTGTGATGTTGAATCTTGTCAACCAGATGGATTTTAGAACCACACAGAAGACACATCCCTGGGTGTGGGTCTGAGAGCATCTCCGGGAGGGGTTAACTGTGGAAGAAGCTCCACCCTAAATGTGGCAGCACCGGCCCAGAGGCTGGGATGCTAAAATGAATGAACAGGGGAACTGGGCTGAGAAGCTGCGTCCATATCTCTCCGATTTCTGAGCGACTTTCGGAAGAAATGGCTTCTCTCATATTAGAGGTAACAATCTATCATGGAGAGAAGCCAGGTCAGGAGACCACTAAGGATCCCGTGTACTGGTTTGCTTCAGGCCCACAATCAACTTTCTTCATTACACAGCCTAGCCCCAACTATCTATGAATAGTAATACCCACGTGGGCCATCCTACATCAATTAGCAATCAAGAAAATGCCCATAGGCCAGTTTTTTGTTTGTTTGTTTGTTTTGTTGTTGTTGTTGTTATTTTTTTATTTGAGTCTCTCTTATCTGGCGACCCTAGATAAGTATCAAGTTGATGCTGGAGCTAAAACTATGACCCTTAAGTTACTTTTCTCATAGCAACAAGAAAAGTACCTAACCGGGGTTTTCTGCAGGAGGCCTTCTGTCACTCACGTAAGTCCCGCCCCCATTCACTCCCATGATTCGCTGCTGTCTCCTCCTACTGGGTAACCTTGTACCGAGTCTGAATTCGGGTTCGTTTTGTTCTCTGCTGTCTTCCCGGCATCCAAACGTGTGTGGCTCATAGTCCTAACTAACAATATCCACTGAACAAATGAACGCATGCTTCAGGAAAGTTCCCGTGTCTTCGCGTTCGCGTGTTTTACCGGGCGTGGGGTGGGTCTGTGATTGTCTGTACCGATCACGCTAAATGTTCACCAACAGCCCCAGCTGAGCCTCACAAGAAGCTGCAGCCATGCGCGCCTTCTCCCCGGATCTAGACTCTGTCACACTTGGATTTTTGCCAGTCTTCCAGGGAATGGGAGCGACACCTCGTTGCTTCAACTCTTATTTTTCTGAGCAATAGAACATTCTCTCGTGCTTACTGAGCACTTAAACTTCCGTTTCTGTGATAGCCTTTGCCTGCCTCTTTAAAGGGGAGGGGAGGCTTTTAAAATGAGATGACAGAGAATTCTGACACTTGAGGAACGTTCCAGAACTCTTGCTCTAGTAAGAGAATGCCCCTGGTTTTCTACTGCCTGACAAGTTCCCTGATGGACTTTGGAATCAAAGTGTTTCCAAGTTTTACTCTAGTTTCTGAGATGCTCTCATAGCTCAGGACGTTCCTACCTTGCAGCCGAGGACGGCCTTGAACACTCAACCTCTGCCTCCTGAGTACCAGCCTGAGGTGCAGGCATATGCCATCACACCTCATTTATGGGGACTAACCATCAAACCCAGGGCTTCGCTCTACCAAGTGAGCTGCTTCTCAGCCCCTAAAGTGGTTTCTTCTTCTTTATTAGTTCTCTATTATAGGACTGTGTTACTTTAAAAAAAAAAAATCACATTAAGAAACAATCGTAGGAAAGCCCTATGCTGTCTTGCCAAGTGGAAAAAGCATTTACAATTAGGACCTACCTTTTGATTACAACTGCTTCACAAAATCCCCTGGTGTATAGTCTAGCGGTGGGTCAGCCAAAATGAGAAGGGTGGAGTTGTGGATAAGTTTTTCTTCTCTATGGGGCATCCAAGTGGGGGAAGAGGAGATGAAGGTGAATCACTTGTGGAAAGAGGAAGGGTTCCAGACATGATGTGCTGTTCACCTACCACATCATCCCCCCATACCCTGGCAGGCATCACTAATCAATCACTTCCTTTTAATCCTTTTTTTTTTTTTTTTTTTTTTTTTGAGACTGAGTCTCTCCTATCCCAGGCTAACCTTGAACTTGCTATATAGCTAAAGTTGACCTCGGACTTCTGATCTGTCTTGACCTTTCTGAGTACTGGGTTTGGTACTTTATTTGATATTTGGAATCTAATTCAGAGATTCACATATGGTAAGTAAATACTCAACCGAATAAGCTACACCCCAGGCCCCTAAGCCCTTTACTATTTCTTTCTGAGTAGGAGAATGCAGTCAACATCGTCATTAGATTTCATCGCTCAGACTGAGAGAGCCTTTCCTGGTGCAGGCCCATGCCTCCTCGGGGCACCGCTAGGCTCATGCTGCTTTTCGGCAGACACTCCAGCCTCCTCTTCAGTTCTCATGGTCCTACTATGCCCCCTCCCCAACTCTCGTCCCAGCAGCAGAAGAAAGAATTCTTTCTTTCTAGTTTATTCTTATCTTTTATATATGTATATGCGATGAGAGGGGAGTTGCCCACAGAGGCCAAAAGAAGACATCAGATTCCCCAGAGCTGGAGTTACAGATGGCAGTAAGTCACCTGATGTGGGTGTCAGGAACTGAACTCCAGGTCTCTGAAAGAGCAGCCAGTGCTCTTAACCTCTGAGCCACCTCTCCAGCTCCCAGCTGTAATTTCATACCTCGCTACTGTGTCGTCTGGCTTACCCCGTCTAACCAGGCCTTGGCCCGTCCCTTCTGACTCCCCTGCACTTGGCATGCCTTGGAGAGATGACAGGTTCATAGACCCAGAAATGAATCTAGGACAGTTATCTATTGCATGGCGCAAGCCTGGCTAAAAGTCTGTTCTATATGAGAGAAAAGGAGACTGGTTGTACTTGCTGCCTCAGAAGAAGCAAAAATACAGCTGTGCTGGAAGGGTGGGGGAAGGGGGAGGGTAGAAGAAGGGAAAAGTCAGAGTATGGTTTACCCTCTAGGAGAGTGTCTTAGTCACTGTTCCAGCTGTGGGAAAACACCATGGCCAAGGTAACTTGTAAAAGGAAGCATTTCCTTGGAGCTTGTGTACGGTTTCAGAGGGAGAGTCCATGACCATCATGGTGGGGAGCGTGGCCACAGGCAGGCAGGCATGGCGCTGGGCAGTAGCTAAGAGCTCACATCTGACTCACTAGGGACCAAGCATTCAAGCAGACAAGCCTATGGGAGCTGTTCTCATTCAAACTACCATGGAGAAAAAAACACTTCTGACTCCTGGTCGTTTTGGAATTGCTCATAGAGTATGGTTAGATAAAAACTGCAGGTTGAATAGCACCATGATTGTGGCAGCTTACCATCCCCTGGAAAGGGCCACTTGGAAAGTCATGAAATCTCTGACTCCTTGCCTGTCTCCTTGCCTGGCCTGTGTACAAGGAATTGAGGTTTTCTGTCCGAGTCAGCCACTCTGGAAGTAAACCTCACATCCCTGTCAAGAGTTCTAAAGACTGTCATCCTGGATGCTTTCAAATTCCTGACCTACAGAG
Source organism: Apodemus agrarius (assembly GCA_964023405.1). Lineage (NCBI taxonomy): Eukaryota > Metazoa > Chordata > Mammalia > Rodentia > Muridae > Apodemus > Apodemus agrarius. The sequence goes on along the minus strand of OZ030006.1, from coordinate 100,711,758 downwards.
ACAGAGTGCCTATTGGTTTTAACAAGTGAGTTTTGCTAATATTTTATCTAATGGGACAACTGATGTATGTTCTGGGAGGACGAGGTGGCCCATTCCTCTCTTTTGCCCTCTGGATGGATGGTTGACATGCGGCGGGCCATCTTGCCTTTTAAAGATGAGGATAATATGCTGGGATGGAGGGACACCAACATGGACGGGGTCTGGAGCCTTGATGACATCGTAGAGCAGGGCGGGATAATAGGGCAGATTTCTATATGAAAGGTAAGTAAACCTCCGTATTAATTAAGCCAGCACTTTGAAGCCAACCCTGAGCCTCTCTGGTGTGCTACAGATGTGTGACACTATATCCTCAGCCCTGGCCTAGTTGTCTACACACAAGCAGTTTACTATAGATATTTTTGTCTGTGTTTGTGTGTCTCCCACATTTGTGTGTTAAAACTGACATGATGTGATTAGATGATGAGAGGAGAACCTCCTCCTCCTCCCTCCTCCTCCTCCTCCTCCTCCCTCCTCCTCCTCCTCCTCCTCCTCCTCCCTCCTCCTCCTCCTCCTCCTCCTCCTCCTCCTCCTCCTCCTCCCCCTCCTCCTCCTCCTCCTCCTCCTCCTCCTCCCCCTCCTTCTCTTCCTCCTCCCTCCTCCTCCTCCTTCTCCTCCCTCCTCCTCCTCCTCCTCCTCCCTCCTCCTCCTCCTTCTCCTCCTCCTCCTCCTCCCCCTCCTCCTCCTCCTCCTCCTCCTCCTCCTCCTCCTCCTCCTTCTCCTCCTCCTCCTCCTCCCCCTCCTTCTCTTCCTCCTCCCTCCTCCTCCTCCTCCTCCTCCCTCCTCCTCCTCCTTCTCCTCCTCCTCCCCCTCCTTCTCTTCCTCCTCCTCCTCCTCCTCTTCCTCTCCTCCTTTCTACCTCTGTTGCTGCTTCTCCTCGCCTCTTCCCCTCCTACTTCTTTCTCCTCTTCTTCCTTCTTTTTCTTCCTCCTCCTCCTCTTCTTTTCCTCTTCCTGTACTTCTTCCTCTCCACATCTTCTTCCAGAACTTCCTCCTTGTCATCCTCCTCCTGATAATGCTGGCATCGTTTTGTTCTCAAAATGCTAGGGATTGAACCCAGGGATTCCTGCATGCTAACCCAGCGCTCTCCCCCTGCACTCCACCCCAGCTCTCAATGGGACGCCTCAGCTCCCAGGACTGTCAGAAACAGCCTTCTCTTATAAAGTTTTTCTTTGTTTTCTTTTTAAGCAGCTCTAACAGTGTGTTCTTTACTCCAGTGTCTTAGTTAGCACTTCTATTGCTGTAATGAAACACTGTGATCAAAGCAACTTGGGAAGGAATGGGTTAACTTCATTTTATGGCTTATAGTTCATCATCCAGGGTAGTCAAGGAAGGAACTCAGGGCGGGAGTGGAGGCTGAGGCTGTCTGGAGGACTGCTGCTTACTGGCTTGCTCGTTCACATCTTGTTATAGCACCCGGGACCACTGTCCCAGAGATGGCACCACTCACAGTGATCTGGGCTCTCCCACATACTTCACAGCTCAAGAAGATGCCCTACTGACATGCCTACTGGCCAATCCTATGAACGACTTTTCTCGGTTAAGATTCCTTCTGCCCGCATGACCTTAGCGCGTGTCAAGTTGACATAGAAACTAGCCAGCAGACTCAGTGAGCTGTGCAATTGCTGTCATCGTCTCTGTGTGCTGTGATGGGAATAAACTTTGGGAAGCTTTGGGTTTCTCTCATAACAACCAAATTTTATCCAGAGACACACATTCTCCACAGTGGGTTGTTGCTTAGCACAGCTGATGTGTGTCAGTGGATTTTCATCAAGGGCTGAAGTTTCCTAAGCATTCTGCCAAGGAGCGGTCTCGGAAATGCTCATTATCCTGGTAGGGTTTTTGTTTGTTTGTTTCAACTGGATACAAGTTAGAGTGTCTTAGTTACTAGTCTATTACTGTGAAGAGACACCATGGCCAAGACAACTCTTATAGAAGATTTGGGGCTTGTTTATAGTTTTAGAGGGTAAGAACAAGATCCTCAAGGTAGGAAACAGACAGGCATGGCACTGTAGCTGAACAGTAGCTGAGAGCTCTGATCCACAAGGCAGGGAGAGGGAGAGAGGGAGAGGAGAGGAGAGAGAGGGAGAGAGAGAGAGAGAGAGAGAGAGAGAGAGAGAGAGAGGCTGGACTTCTTGGTGTGGGCTTTTGAAATCTCAAAATGACACATCTTCTCCAACAAGACCTTGACTTCTAATTCTTTCCAAACAGTTCCACCACCTGGAGACCAAGCTTTCAAATATATGAGACTATGAAAGCCTTTATCATTCAAACTACCACCTGGAGTTCTCTGGGAGGCAATACCTCAATCGAGAAAATGCCTCTATCTTACTAGCCTGTGAGCAAGCCCGTAGGCCATCTTCTGATTAAAGATGGATGGGGGCGGGGAGCAGGGAGCAGTGCTGTCCCCTGGGCAGGTGGTTCTGGATGGTGTAAGAGAGCGGGTTGAGCAAGCCATGGTGAGAAAGGCAGTGGGCAGGGATCCACCACGACCTCAGCTTCAGATCCTGCCCTGACCTCCTTCCACCGAGGACTATAATCTATGAGGTGAAAAAAACAACACAAAACAAGAACAATAAAACCCTTCCCTCCCCACATCGTCTTGGTCATGGTCTTTCTTACAGCAGTAGAAGCGAGCTCGAACTCTCCTAGTAGACTGAATGAGCATGGCTCCCATAGACTCCCGAGTTTGAATGCTGGAACTGTTTGGGAAGGATTAGTGGGTGTGGTACTGGGTGGCCTTGAGGTTTCCAAAGCCCATGGTGTTCCCTCTTACGGCTCCCTTTCTGCCTCCTGCTTGTAGATCAGAGGTAAGCTCTCGCCATGCTCCAGCACCATGCCTGCCTGCCTGCCTGCTGCCATGCTCTCTGCCATGATGGTCATGGACTCTGATCTTCTAGAACCTTGAGCCCCCAAATTAAATGCTTTGTTTTATAAGTTGCCTTAGCCATTGCGTTTTGTCAAAGCAATGAGACTCGAGACCTGGAATTGCCTTCCTTCTTTCCTGAACCCTGGTTTCTGGATCCTCTAGCTGATATCCGCCCTTCCCAGCACAGTGTTCCTTGGTCTGGCATTAGAGGGACTCTCTAGGAGAAGCAGTACCTGCCGCTCGGGGAAGTGGATTTTTACTGGCGGACAGTCTGGGTGAACGGTGACGTTACGCCTCCCGTTATCCCAGTGAAGAGGATAAAATAGAGACCCGAGCCAGCTTGCATGTTTGGCGTGGAGACACAGGAGGGCATCACCCCGTGCTCCCCAATCCCACTGCCAGCCTGGAGGGAGACTGGTCCAGTCGGTGGCGACCTGACTCCCCTGCTCACTCCTCCTTCCTTCCTCCTCTTTGTCAGCACACACATGAATGCACACAATTCTAAAGATGGAAAACAATCTGCAAAAGGCCCTGTTAAAGGGGGGGGGCTCAAAGACAAACCTATACATATTATAGAGTTGCTAAGAGCTAGCTGTATCACAGCCCTTGGGAGGAGTCTGAAGTCTGAAGTCAGCCTAAGCAAGCATTCCAGACCAGCCAGGACTACACAGTGAGAACATACAAAAAAAGTACACACACACACACACACACACACACACACACGCAGAGAGAGAGAGAGAGAGAGAGAGAGAGACAGACAGACAGACAGACAGACAGACACAGAGACAGAATGAGGAGCACACACACACAAAGACAGAGACAGAGAAAGAGATAGAGACAGAGAAAGAGAGACAGAGACAGAATGAGGTGAGCAGGCATGTATATCTTGTAAAATCATGATACACTCGAGATTGTATGAATGTCTATTTCTAGTTTTAATGCTGTACCATGGTATGCTGGTTAGTTTTGTTTTCTTATTTATTTACTTACTTACTATGTATGTATTTGCTATCTTGATAAAGTCAATTCACACGGGGAAAAGGAATCTCAATTGAGAAAAACCGCCTCTATCAAGTTGCCTGTAGGCAAGTCTGTGGGGCACTTTCTTGACTAGTGATTGACGTGGGAGGGCCCAGCCCACTGAGGCAGTGCCACCCGTGGGAAGTCGCTCCTTCCCACGGAAACACTGGAAAGGAACTGAACAAGGCATGAGAAGCAAATCAGTAGGCGGTGTTTCCCCGTGGCCTCCGCTACGGTTCCTGCCTCGTGGTCTAGCCCTCATTTCCCTCAGTGGCAGATGGTGAGAGGGAGCTCTCTAAGCCAAATCAGCCCTTCCCTGCCCACGTTGCTTTTGGTCATGGGTTTTCTCACAGCAATAGGGAGCGAGCTAGGACACACGGCAATGACAGAGCGTGGAGAGCAGCGTTGGCAGGCAGGAGGGAGACCGCTGGGGACATCCCCGGTCGTTATGTCGTACTTTCCTGTGCATTTCTAATTATTTAAAAATAATAACAACAAAAACCCCCTTCCGGCCCGCTTCCCACCAGAGAGTGTGCTGTAAGGACCGTTTGGTATGTAGCCATCCGTGCGCGGAGGCTTTACCTCAGTCCCACATCATGCTCCCAACATGGCTGTCTCCACACACTGGGGCTGAGGGCCACCAAGGACACTTCAGAGCACCAGCGGAGCCGCGAGAATCACCGCCACGGCTTCCTACCGGGAACCTTTGGGACCAGGAAGTTTTAAAGTTTGGTTTGCTTAGGAGGGCTAAGAAGTCCTGTAATGTCTTGTGACCAGATGGCTGCTTCATCCCCGCCTGGGGACAGTGGGGGGCAGAGGTGGCAGAGCCAGTGTTCACAGCTCAGGTCCCACGCAGTGGGGTACAGACAGACCGAAGTGGGTCGCTTGAGATCACCAGTGAGCTCTGTTTAGGTCAGACTCTGTCCCAACCATTACACGTTTGCACACATGCACACATGCACACATGCACACATACACACGTGCACACCTCCTTGGTTTTCAAGCAGAGCAGATGTAGAGCCCCTCTGCTGGGGGTGGGGGTGTGGATGGGGGTGAGGGCAGGCCCTGCCTGACCTGGGCTGGGTGCATGGGTTACGGTGTTTGGCGTGTCAGCAGCATGACGCTCTGGTGCACGCAGAGCTCCCGCAACGACCCCGACATACTCAGCCAGGAAGGGCCAAGTCTTCCCTCCCTCAACAGCAGGTACGCCTTGCCCTCAGCCCTGGCCTACCACCCCACCTGGAGCACTCCTCCCACCTTGAGGATCTGTGATGAGTTAACTGGGGCTGGGGGAGGCAGGAGGGATGTCCCTGCCTGCACCCCAGAAAAGTACTTCAAGACAAGTCAGAGTGATTCAGTTATTACGTAGAGTTAAGAGGTAACACATTAAGCGCTGACAAGGGGAGGAGGAGACAGACAGGAGGAGGGGGAGGGGAGAGAGCGAGGGAGGAGAGGGGGAGGGGAGGAGAAGAAGGAGATGGGGAGTGGGGGAGACTGACCACTAGGAAAAGAGTCCACACCTATGACTTTTGAGGGCAGGTTTTCTAGAGGGACTCACACTACTGTACCAGCACAGTGGCACTTTGCATGATCCTGTGGTTTTCTAAATTATGCCGTTCAAGGGATGTAATTACCACAAGCCTTAAAGATTAAGCAAAGTTTAAAACTTAAGTAAAGTTTAAGATGGGTGTGGTGACACATGCCCCCCTGTAATTGCAACACTTGGGAGGTGGATGCAGGAGGATCAGGAGCTCAAGGTCACCCTCGAGTTACACAGAGAGTACCTAGCTAGCTTGGGGTACAGAAGACACTGTTTCATCCCTCTGACCTTCTGCACCACTGCCCATTAAAAAGAGTAAGTTTAAAAAGCGAACGGTTTCCTTACACGTCTTTTGTTTTTGTTTTTGTTTTTGTTTTTTTTTGTTGTTGTTGTTTTGTTTTTCGAGACAGGGTTTCTCTGTGTAGTCCTGGCTGTCCTGGAACTCACTTTGTAGACCAGGCTGGCCTCAAACTCAGAAATTCGCCTGCCTCTGCCTCCCAAGTGCTGGGATTAAAGGCCACCATGTCCGGCTATCCTTACACGTCTTAAGAGATTGCGAATGAATCTGCAAGGTAAGGTTTTATGAGGCCTGTTTAGATTTAGAGAGGAAAAGAAGGCCGGTCCTGGTAACTTTAAGGCCACAGCCCTCTACCCGAAGTGTTCACCATGTGTGCTTTGAACACTCCTGTTCGCTACGGGTTCAAGAAAACAAGCCCAACCTCAGTGGACAGTTTATCAACCGGGTTGCAGTTTCTGGACTCAGCCAGCAGGCATCGCACCTGGGTCCCTCCCAGGGTGAGGAACTTTACCTTTCCCAAGACCTGTTCTTTCTTTCTTTCTTTCTTTCTTTCTTTCTTTCTCTCTCTCTCTCTCTCTCTCTCTCTCTTTTTCTTTCTTTCTTTCTTTCTTTCTTTCTCTCTCTCTCTCTCTCTCTCTCTCTCTTTCTCTCTCTCTCTCTCTCTCTCTCTCTCTCTCTCTCTCTTTCTTTCTTTCTTTCTTTCTTTCTTTCTTTTTTCCTGTGTCTCTCCTGCCTCACACATCCTTATGCTGGAACTAGAGCTGCCGAGATGGGGGTAGACACACCCTTGGGCTTTACAGAGTTGAGAACTCAGAGTGCGTGAGCTGTGAAGCCACGCACAGGCACAGCGTGTGTTTCCACGCTGGGGGTTGCGGTGCTTAAAAGTCAAAGAGGCCAGAAGAGCCTTCAGTACCCGCCTCCTGGCTCCAAGGAGCCTTCTCTCCCAGCCTCCAATACTGTCCCAGTGAGCACGGGAACGCTTCCCGGGCTCTGGGGGAGGAAAGGGGTCACGGAATTACGCCTTCGCCTCTCCCCAGGAGTGCGCCCCAGCCCCTGAGGTTTGCTTCGAGCCGGATCAGCCAGCTCCTGGCAGGCTGGGCCGTTTGCGTGTGGGCGCCCTGGAGTCCCCCTCCCCGCCCGCGTCCCCTTGCCCCCGCAGCTGGCGCCTTCCTCCGTGCTTCCATCCCCCCAGCAGCTTCCCTCCCGCCATCCGCCCCTCCTCGCCTGGTCCCCCCCACCCCACTCCAGGCGCCCTGGTCCCTGTGTGGGCTTTGACTCAGCGCCGGGAGCCTGGCTTAGGCAAACCACGCCGCACTGGACGCCGTTCAAGCTTTTACAGGCCCTCAAATTGGGGCTGGAGCCGGAGAGGAAATACTAAAATCCTGTGTACACAACTTCTGTCTGTGCGAGCCCGCGTTCCAGGAGAATCCAGGCAGCGAGGGACACATTTGCGCTGTGTGTAAGGGCTCCTTCCCCCACCCCAGCTTTTAACAAGAGAACCAGGACTCTGACTGTGGGTGAGGGGAGGAGGGTCAGCAGAGCTGATGAGCCAGCCCATTGGGATGGGGAGCACTGATCCCTGCACGTCCTGTTCCAAACCTCCAGGGCTATCAGCCAGAGACTTGCATCTCCCAGTTTCCCAGTGGGCCCTTGGAACCTGGGAAGGAAATAAACAACCACTCACCACCCTGCCCCTCTGTGACTGTGGGCAAGGGCCTCTACCTGCCCATCTGTAACACTGGGGCAAAATGTTAAGCCAAATATTTATATTTGTATCCAAAGATTAGAGCCACTCTCAACATTGGCCAGAGAGGCTTCTGCCCTGGGTAGCAATTAATACAGACGTTAGAATTAGCCAAAGTGCTGATGCTAAGTGATCATCAGGCTCAGTCCTAAATAGGACGTCAAAGCAACCTCCTCCCACAATGCTCAGAGAACATTACAGACGACATTACGAGGGAGCCTGTGAGGGCCCCAGGGTGGGGAGGAGAGCTGCGAACTGCTGACTTCTGGACAAGGCAGGACTCAATGCTTGGGAACTCACTGCAGTTCCGTTGGGGTTACCAGCACAAGACCAAGACAATGAGCCGTCAGCATGCCATCACACAGAACTGACTGAACTCAGTGGGTTCAAGACGATGATGATAATGACGGTGATGATGACGATAACAGAAAAATTAAGAGGGCATGAACATGGGAGGCAGGGATTGGGCAGGGGCATGATCAAGATGCACTGTGTATGTGTGTGAAACTGCCAAAGAATAAATAAAAGGTTGGTTTTTGTTTGTTTGTTTGTTTGTTTATTTTTTAATGGTAAGCTCCTTGGGAGTTTCCTGTGACGGTCTGAGATGAGCTAGGTAGGGACATGGCTGGCTGGAGTCTGGGTGTAACAAGTGCTCACTAAAAGGCAGTGTTATTTATATGGAACTGACCCTTAAGAGCCAATATGGTGCCAGAAGCTGCTCACAGCTCAGCTAATCCTTACAGCAGCCTGGTGAGAGCGTCTGTTAACAGCAGCATAGAGAAACTAGGACCCCCAAGACTCACCCAACACCACCCATCAATGGGGGCCATCCATCGAACAATTGCACCTGTGCAGTCTTTCTTCACAGTCCGCGGATGTGTTTGGACACCAGGAAACTAGACGGAGAGGGGCAGTGGTCAGGGCTGCGGATCTGGCACATGGCTCCCACACCCGAGTCCTCTCCACTGCGACAGCTTCATCCCTGTCAAGTGCTGGGCCTGCTGGGAGATGCCTGTCCCAGCACCCTCTCCGAACAGGCTCCTCCTCCTCCTGGTTCCCAAGGCTCTCACCTCCCCCAGACCCCTCCTTTCTTTCCCTCCCCCCCTTAACTGTACCCCATGATGAGGACCTGCCAAGAGGCTGTGTTTAGTCACAGGCAAAGGCTGACATCTCCCGAGGCATCTCAGTGCCTTTCTGGTAAGTCGCTCATGCTGGAATTAGAGGGTCTCCTGCCCAGGCACACACTACACTCATGATCTGTACCCCTGTACCCAGCCTGTGACGACACAGCGGCTCTCCCAGGCTTGTAGATGACAGGAGCTGCCTCTGCCTCCCCAGTGATCCAAACCCCAGAAACTCACAGCCAAGAGACCCATTGGAATCCAGTTATTGGCTGTAAGTTCTGGCATTGGGGTTCACCTTGGGCAAATCACTTCCTCTCTTTGTATCTCAGTATTCCCATATAATTGAATTCCTCTGGACTGAAAGGCATCCTCTTAGGTACCCTTGGGGAGTTGCAGATTCTTTTTGTGGGAGTCACTGTTGGGGTACCAACCTACCACCTAGGCTGTGTAGCTGAGCTGGAGGGGATGGCTGACCCAGAGTTCTTCCCAAGCACTGAGAAGGGAGGCATCCGCGTTGGGAAGGCTGCACCCTGATTTGGCACCCGTAGAATCTGTAGCTTAGTGGCCCCCACATCTGTCCTAACCATTCTATAGATTTGACATTCTGGAGAACAACCCACATCCAATAAAAGGTTGTTATGAGCCTAGAGTGCCCTGCTGGGGACACCTCTGACACCTCACAGATTTGCTGGTGCCTTGCGAGCATACACTGGTTTGAGACCCACAGGACTTCCCAGGCTCCCAGAAGGTCCCAGTGCTTTGGACCTGTTACGTGGGAGTTCAGGGGTACAGAGAACCTGGTGTTCACACATTGGCGACCCAAGAATCTGATTGTTCTACTGGAAGTGGAGGGGGCGGGGGCTGCCAGACACCACACCTTAGTATCTTAGCAGCCCTTGAAATTGGTGGCCCTGGAGAGGGAAAGTCTTTATGGTGCGGCACTGCCCTCTGCTGGCCAGGATGGGAAGTACTGGCCACACAGTACAAGAGGACGTGATCTTATTTATGGTGGGCTTTCCAGGACCGCACCTGCACAGTCTTCACCAGTGGGGACCTTCCCGCCCTCCTGAACCCTGGAGGGATACCAGCAGGTGGAAACCTCACTCTCACTTTATGGATGAAAAACGTTAAGAAGGTCAGAGAGGTAATGGAAGTCACGCAAAACTCCCAGTTTTCAAATGGCCAAGCCAGCCCTGTCTTCGGAATGCTTTTCAGAACTCCAAATAGAATCATCTTGTGAGTGACCGGGGGTGTGACTCGGTTAATAGATTGCCCACCCGGTACTCTTGAGCCTCTGGATTTCCTCCCTGGCACTGCATGAGTGGGGTGTGGACGTGCACACCGGCAACCCCAGTATTACTCAGAAAGCAGAGGTTGGAGGGTTAGAAGTACTCAGGTCATCCTTGGTTTCTTAGATGGGATACACGAGACTCATGTGCACGTGTGTGTGTGTGTGTGTGTGTGTGTGTGTGTGTGTGTGAATCAGCTTGTAAGAATATAACAGGACTCACAGCTTCTAGAAATAATATTTAATGTTTTCATTAAAATCACTCGGTATGGTGGTGCACGCCATTAATCCCAGCACTTTGGAGGCAGAGGCAGGTAGATCTCTGTGAGTCTAAAATTATATACAGCAAGTTCCAGGCTAGCCAGGGATTCTTAGCCAGACTCTGGCTTGAAAAAGAAAGAAAGATATTAAAATAGAATCCAACCTGACTCCACTGTCCTGGCAAAAAGGCCTTTTTTACTAGCTTTGGGAGACAGGAGTGTATGGTCTCTTTGCCCCCAGCTGTACCAGAGATCCCCGTGTAGTACAGGGAGTAAGGAGAGGGGCGTGTTTAAATCTTCACAGGGCCCACTGTGAGCTCAGGAGGCTGCTTCCTGCGGGGACTGACAGGCCTGGCCTTGGCCCTGCCCACGACTGGTTCTTGCTTTGCCTAGGGCTATTGAATGTGTCCCTCTTTGTTCTGGCACCTCCTCCTTTCCCAATCCCCTGAAGGTTCTGGGAAATAAAATCAGGAAAGTCAGAATGACCAGGGGGAGGAAAATATGCGAGGACCACAGCCACGCAGTCATCTCTGGACAAGTTCCTGCTCTGGGCTGGGTTATAGCATGTGGGACAGTGTGTGTCCTCGGAGTGATCTCTGTCCTGAAACTGAAGCCAGCACGTGCTGATCTGACAAGGACCCAGTGCTCACCTCCCTTTGAAGACACTTGAGTCTGGATGAGGAATGTGACATTCTATTGTTAGATTCAAAGCTTGGGCCAGACATCTAAAAAGCCAGGCTTGGCCACCTGCCTTTAACAGATTCATTAATTGGACAAGTAACAGGGAGAAGCAGAGACTAGATATGCATTCAGTGTGGCCACACTGAGGAGAGGGACAAAGAGGTCCAGCGGGACCCACAGCCTTTCCAGCTTTATCCTCGGGTCCTGAAGGGTGTGGGTTATGCACAGAGGTGTGCATAACTGAGCGGTCTTGGTCAGTTTGTGGTCCCTCATCGTCACTGCCCCAGCCTCCTCTGCAAGGTGGTCTGTGGAGTCGGCTGTCCACTCTACCTTTCTGTGGGTTCTGACATTGTACTCGGGTCATCAGGCTTGTGTGGCAAGTGCCTTATCACTGGGCAATCCTACCAGCCCCAAGTGGCTAGGCCAGTGTCAGCAGTATGGAATCTCTCCCTGGGATTGGTGCCAGGGATCCGGCCTTTCCCTCTGCCAGCAGGAGATGCCCGAGGACATTCCACTCCCTGTACTACTGCCGCAGTGGCCGGACACTGGAGGGAGGGGAGCAACTGTTCCTTCGGAATATTCACGTTCCTGTCAGGATGGTTATTGTGTGACCCTCCCAGATGAGTGCGGGTCACTTGCCCAGGAGGTGGTCACAGAGTCCATCCTATTTCCTCTGTAATTGTAGCTACATAGAGAGTCTTGTGGGTCCTTCAGGTCACTGTGGCTGCCAGGCCAATAATCCTGGATTTTTGACACTCTGACCAAAAGGTATTGCGTGTCCAAGATCACCGGTCCCCAGGAGGTGGCCTCTTGGCCTGCCGGAGGCAGTTCAGGTTGTCTCCAAGGACCCTCATCTACCCTAGGGAAGTCTTACTGTGCCCAGCATGAGCTGGCTAAGCTCTTGACAATGGAAACTTCCACATTATGTTTAGAAATGATCTCTGTGTTAAATATTGTTAACATGCTAAGGATGGACAGATTGATGATGCTTCTAATTAACTAATTAATTAATTAATGTGCATGTGTGTATGTGTGTGTGTGCGTGCGTGTGTGTGTGTGTGTGTGTGTGTGTGTGTGTGTGTGCAGGTACAGAGGCCGTTGGACTCTCACACTGGCCTGGAACCCACCAAGGATGTCCCACTGGCTGACAAGTGACCCCCTGAGATCCACCTGTCTGTCCATTTCTCCATTTCTGGGACTATTAGAATCAATGCATCATCAAACTTTTTTTTTTTAATGTGGATTCTGGGACTGGAGAGATGGCTCAGCGGTTAAGAGCACTAACAGCTCTTCCAGAGGTCCTGAGTTCAATTCCCAGCAACCACATGGTGGCTCACAACCATCTGTAATGGGGTCTGATGCCCTCTTCTGGTATGACTGAATACAGCAACAGTGCGTGTACTCATATTCATAAAATAAATGAATCTTTAAAAAAAGTGGGAGCTGGGCGGTGGTGGCTCACGCCTTTAATCCCAGCACTTGGGAGGCAGAGGCAGGCGGATTTCTGAGTTCGAGGCCAGTCTGGTCTACAGAGTGAGTTCCAGGACAGCCAGGGCTATACAGAGAAACCCTGTCTCAAAAAAAAAAAAAAAAAAAAGTGGGTTCTGGGGGATGGAAGGCAGCCCCTCCCCCTCCCCCTCCCCCTCCCCCTCCCCCCTGCTGGTGAAGCAGGCACTTTGCTGTCTGAGTCAACTCCCCAGCACTGATACCTTCCAATTTAAATGGGTAAAAAAATTTAGATTTATCATTTTAAGGGGGCAAAAGAAAGAAAATTTGACTCATTTTTGTGCCTTTCCTTGGGCTTTAAGGGAAAGCAGGGCCTCACTGTAGAGATGAGTTTTGTTTCCTAGATTTACAACTGAAATGCTTGAAGGATTCTGCTTGCTAAGGTTGTGGTTTGCTTTGTTTGACAACTAAAGTACTTGTGAAAGAGAGACAGTGTGCTAAATTTATAATGCAGTTCAAAGTGTTTAAGGGAACGTAATGAATTACATTTGCAAATGATCTCCAAGGGATCCTGATGTCTTCAAGATGAGCTAATAGCTCATTAACCAAGGAACACCGAAGCTCGCTGTTCTTAGACTTTTGATTATAAACAGAATAACAAGATTTGCAGGGAGAGCACAGCAGCTTCAGAAGAACTGGAGCTCTTCTCTTCTAATGAATGGATCATTAACTTTAAGACCCGAGTCCTTTCTGGCTTCACCTCGGGTATAAGAAACCAGTTCCCACTGACGAGGGCTAATGGCCGTAGGGTGACATGCTGTTCCCTAGAGACAGGACCTCATCCTGTCCTCCATCACAGAGAGGAGCTTCAGAGCTTAGGGCCTTGCACAGCTGGCCAGGTATTCAAGCCAGACTTGCCTGAGCTTGGGCCCCTGACCCAGATGGTCTATGGGTCTTGTTTCTTGAGTTCGCATTGGCGCTCCGCAGAGAGCAGCTGGCGTGTTCTAACATCTGCCCCCCTTCTTTGGTCCCCTCAGGGGATTGGTTCCAGGATTCCTGGAGATGCTGAGGTCTACACACAAGTCCGTGCAGTAATATGATGTTCTATTTGCAAAAAACCTCTGCATGTCCTCATATATGTTTATATTATTTTAGCATTTTATATTATTTTTATATTTTCTATATATATGAGGGGTTTTGCCTGTGTGTATGTCTTTGTACCTCTTCTGGCCTCTGCTGGTGCCAAACACTGGAACCAGCGTTGTAGATAGTATGAGCTGCCGTGTGGGATGCTGGGAATTGAACCCAAGTCCTCTTGAAAAGCAGTCAGGCGGTGGTGGCGCACGCCTTTAATCCCAGCAGTTGGGAGGCAGAGGCAGGTGGATTTCTGAGTTCAAGGCCAGCCTAGTCTACAGAGTGAGTTTTAGGACAGCCAGGGCTACACAGAGAAACCCTGTCTTGGAAAAAAAAAAAGAAAGAAAGAAAGAAAGAAAAAAAAAGCAGTCAGTGCTCTTAACCACTGAGCCGTATTTCTGTATCTTATTATATTTAGAGATAAGTTCTTACTCTGTAGCCCAGGCTGGCCTTGAACTTACCTTGATCTTCCTGCCTCAGCCTCCGGAGTGCTGGAACTACAGATGTCCCCTCTGCCTAGCTCCTTGTGTATACGGGAACTCTTAAGGTGATGTCCCTATTACATAAAGAGTTGATGTTCTGTATTGATTACAGCAGTGCTTCTCAACTTTCCCTATGCTGGGCCCTTTGCTATACGTTCTCACACTGTGGTGAGGTACAAACATACATTATTTTCATTGTTACTTCATAACTGTAATTTTGTTACTGTTATGAATCATAATGTAAATATCTGACATGCAGGATATCTGTTGTGTGCTCCAAAGGGATTGAGACTCACAGGTTGGGAACCTCTGGCATATGGAATGATAACAAGGAATGGCCACTGTACGTATAATATACATATAATCTCCGTAGCCTAAATGAACGGGGCACCACCATGTTTACTCAGGGTAAACAATACCAAGACAGGAGTGCTGGTGAGAGATGGAGAAACGCTGTGGACCTGTGTGGGGGCAGGAAGCCACCGTGGGGTCTGCTACACAGCCTTAGCAGCATGGGGTAGGATTTTGACATGAGACTTCTTGTCGTGGAGACACACATCCCCGGTGTATAGACCCCAGGCTGGTCTCCCCGTCACTGAAGATGCACTTCTGTCCCTCCTGCCGTCACCTCCCAAGTGCTGAGATGCCTGTTTTCAGTATGTGCCACCAAGTCTAATTCATGATAAGAATATTTTGAGGACACAAAAATTGAGGGAATCCTCCTGGCTCTCTGTGCTCGGTGACGGTTTCTCTAGCTGTGTTCTCCCTTATAAACCGGTCCCTTTGAGAAGGATTCCTCCTGTGTATCCAAACCTTAGGTCTGGGCGTTTGCTCTTTCCTCACAGATGTCTTACTTTGTGTTTCCTATCCCTACATTTATGATCTTGTACTTACTTCTTTGCTTTTCGACTGTTATGCTTTGTAAGCATTGCTTGCATTCGTTTGCTTTGTGGGAGGGTAGTGAGCTAGTGGGAGTCCGCTCTCTCCTTCTAAGAGGACGAGGGCCCCAGGGATTGAACTCAGGCTGTGAGACTTGGCGGCAAGCACCTCTACCCACTGAGCCATCTTGCCTGTCTGAGATCATCATGCTCTCTGCTGTTACTTCTTTCAGTGCCTGTGCTGGGGCTTTCTTAGCCACTTAACAACATCATTGTCAATGCCATGATCTGCACTCGTGTCCAGAGCCTGCATGTGTTAACCTCATGGGCCAGGCACCATCCTTACAGGCGGGCATTCCCCATCCCCCATTCACCAACACTGTCACTTGGAGGGGTTGGGTGACAGAACTCAATTCTCTGATATGATGAGATGACAGAGAACTGAGGGTGAGGTTGGAGACCCCACACTGGGGACTGGACATAAAAGCCTCTAGTCTTATCAGTGGAGCATCTTGGGTGAGTTTCCTTCTTGTTGGGGACTTAATTGTTCTTCCTGTGAAATGAGTTGTTATATGCTTTTAGAGTTTTATTGTGCCGATTAGAGGCGAGGTTTACAAAGTCTCTGGTAGAGGTTTTATGGCTTGCAGGCAATGTGTGACATTATTTCTGGGGAGACATGACACAAATGTCTATACACCCAAATAGAAAAGTGACAGACCAAAGTAACAGTATTGCAAAAGCCCAATTTGGTGAATTGATGGGGGGGGTCATTAACAGGATTATAGATGAGGGGTTACTTACAGGGACAACTCAAAGACAACTGTGCCATAGAAAGTTCACCCCAGCCGGGCGGTGGTGGTGCACACCTGTAATCCCAGCACTTGGGATGCAGAGGCAGGTGGATTTCTGAGTTCGAGGCCAGCCTGGTCTACAGAGTGAGTTCCAGGACAGCCAGGGCTACACAGAGAAACCCTGTCTCGAAAAAAAAAAAAAAACCAAAATCCAAAAAAGAAAGAAAGAAAGAAAAAAAGAAAGAAAGGAAGGAAGGAAGGAAGGAAGGAAGGAAGGAAGGAAGAAAGAAAGAAAGAAAGAAAGAAAGAAAGAAAGAAAGAAAGTTCACCCCAGCATGAGTGACAACCCATGCTGTACCCAGGAGCTCACAGTATGAGCTGCTAGCAGCTTGACAGGTCAGAGCGTCTCCTCTGGACTGCTCAACCTATTTCTGCCCTTAGCAGTCTTTACTGCTTATGTACCCTTTGGGAGGGAGGGGATTTGTGTGTCTTGTAAGTTTCAGGGCTTTCCTGAAAACTTTGAGTTTAACTCCTTTAGACTTTCTTAATAATTCCTCCTTTAAAACTTCCAGAGTCTTAAGTACCTTCTGGGTTTTAATGAGGCTCCTGGCACCAAAGAAAATTGCTACACAATGTAAGCATGGCTTCCATATTGTGTTCTCTCACTGTTTGGGTCGATAAGCCACTGAAAATGCCGTGGGAGTTCAGACTTCTTGGCTGCCAACCTGTTCACAGAGAATCAGATTCCAAGAACCCATTACTCTTGTCCTTCGTGTATCTCGGAGATATAGTCTATTTCTGAAAGCTCTGTGGGAACCCTGGGACGTTTTCTGTCCCTGGTATTGGTATATACTTTCCCACTTCCTTCTTTCAATTCCATTCTTTCTTCTTGACTCAAAAATAGCAGCATCAGGGGCACTTCCTGTTCCAGCTGGAAAGATCTTAGAAGTCACGATTCCCAGCTTGGGAATGTAGTTCAGCTAATAAAGTGCTTTCCCAGCATGCACAAAGCCCTGGGTACCACATAAAACCAGGCACAGTGGTGCAGGTCTAAATCACAGCATTCAAGACCATCCTTGGCAACAGAGCTGTTTTGAGGCTAGCCTGAGCTCCACGAGACACTATCCTGTCTATCATCTCTCTATCTCGAAAAGCTGCCGTGTTCCTCCTTATGACAAGGAACACGCTGAGAAAACTAAAATTAAACCATTTTCAGTCATCACAGAAAATTGTGTTCCCAGGGCACTCCTCCAACCGGTACTGGAGAGATTAACAACACGGAGAATCAGCTCCGTGCGGAAGTGGCTGGAACAGACCCCTCTGCATCACGGCTGGTTTGCAACCAAGATCCCAAGACGCTGAAGAAAACCACCGTATGGGTAGAAAGATGTGAATATTTAAGGAGAACTGAGGTTAATGTGTGAAAGGCTCTACAGCAGTCAGATTCCACAGAGAAAGAGAGTCAATGATTTACATTTATTCTGAAGGATTGCCTAATTCCATCATGGGGGTTAAGTCCTGCTGTCTGCTGTCTGCTGTCTGCAGCCGAAGGCTCAGAAAAGGCAGGGGTGAAACTCAGTCCAAGTCTGAGGACTCCACAGACAGTGCAGCAGACAAGGGGACTCTGGACGAAGAGCAGGGGCTGAGATAGGAGGGCCAGGCCACGCACAGAGGCAGGAAGAGGCGGTTCCCTCTTCTCTGGTTCTGTTCAGGGCTTATTGGACAGCACATTGGAGAAGGCAACCTGCTTGACTTCTTCTAAATGCTAATCTCATTTAGAAACATAGAAATACTGTTTGTTTTTGTTTTGTTTTGTTTTGTTTTGAAATAGAGTGTCATGTAGCCAAGATTGGCCTTATTCTCGCTCTATCCCTGAACATCTCACCCCTGCCTCCTGCCTCCACATTCTGAGTACGGGCATTGCAGGCATGCACTGCTGTGCCCAGGTCACACCGATCAACCCCAGGGTTTTGTCCATGCTGAGCACAGGCTGTTCAGCCCAAGAAGAATGTTTAACCTGGACATGCTGTGTCTCACTCAGGCTGACACCCGAAATTAAACGTCACAGGCCATAATGGAAAAAGCAAAGTCATACAGGTCAGACGAGCAAGCAGGAGGTTGTGAATGCTGGTACAGAGTCAAAAGGAAAACAGAAACGAGACACACCATAACGGGCTGGAAAGAAGGCTCGGCTGTTACCAGTGTGCACGACTCTCCCAGAGGACCTGCGTTGGGTTCCCAGCCCCCACAATAGGTGGCTCACAGCTGCCCGTAACTCCAGCTCCAGGGGGTCTGATGCCTCTGAGAACCCACACTTATTTGCATACACCCACACATGTAGTCACAATTGAAAGGAATTTTGAGGCCGTGTGTGAATGTATATAACTTTAATCCCAACACTAAGGAGACAGAGGCAGTGAGATTGAGGCCAGCCTGGTCTAACTAGGGAGTTCCAGGCCAGCCAGGCGAGGGCTATGTAGTATAACCTATATATATAAATAGGATAACCTGTACACAAGCAATGTAGCCTGTGCACAGTGGAACCTGTGCACAAACAATGTAACCTGTCACAGTGCAACCTGTACACAAACAGTGTAACCTGTCACAGTGTAACCTGTGCACAATGTAACCTGTGCACAAACAATGTAACCCGTGCACAGTGTAACCTGGCCACGGTGGGACAGCCGCTGGAGAGGATGGAGTGGCAGTATTTGAACTAACAATGGTTATCTTGGTGGAGAATTCTAAGAAATCGATGACAG
Organism: Apodemus agrarius; assembly: GCA_964023405.1. Lineage (NCBI taxonomy): Eukaryota > Metazoa > Chordata > Mammalia > Rodentia > Muridae > Apodemus > Apodemus agrarius. Next base: position 100,693,405 of record OZ030006.1, on the reverse strand, counting down.
ATGCAAACAGCTTGGCTCCCCGTGCTCACACGGCACTAGCAATACAAACAGCAGCGGCTGCAACAGTCCCACGCCGCAGCTCACTGTATAAGTAGACAACCAGAGAGAGACACAGAGCCTTCCAGAAAGCCGTAAGTGAGGGTGCCAGAGACCGCCGAGGAGCACGTTCTCTCTAGAAATGGACGGTAATTGCATCAGACTTCTCATCGGAAACCAGCCAAGGAAACCATCGTGACATAAAATATTTAAGTCATTGAAAGAAAACATGACCACTTGGATACCTTGATTCTCTCTCTCTCTCTCTTTCCCTTCTTTCCTTCCTTCTTTCCTGTCTGTCTGTCTGTCTGTTTGTCTATCTATCTATCTATCTATCTATCTATCTATCTATCTATCTATCCATCCACATACTTTATGTGTACTTGTGTGAGGTTATGTGCACTGTGTGTACAGGTGCCTGCATGTCTGTCTGTCTATCCGTCTACTGCATGCGTACTTGTGCGAGGTCGTGTGCCCTGTGTGTACAGGTGTCTGCAGATGTTGTAGCATGCCAGATCCCCTAGAACTGGAGTTAGAGGTGGTTGTGAGCTGCTCGCTGTGGATGCTGGGAGCTGGACCCTCTACAACAGCCGTTGTAGTGCTCTGTGGTTGAGCCATCTCTCTAACCCTTACTGTGGGACCATGAAAGGCAGTCTGTGTTCTGGTTGAGTGAGGCTTAACCTCTGGAGACCTCACAGATATTCTGCAAGGGATGGACTCCTCAGCCATGATCCCAGACACCAGGCTTCCGACACGAGCCCTCAACTCTCCATAATTCTGTGGTCATCAGTCAAGCCCCTGGTATTCTGTCTGGACTCCACCCCCACAGTCCCATGGTCCCCACGGGTTACCTGGCAACAGCCAGGGAGGCCCAGCCCACTATAAAAGGGGCTGATCGCCCCGTCCTCCCTGTCTTGTTCTCTCTTGATCTCTTGCTCTCTCTCTCTCCTCTCTCTCTCTCTCTCTCTCTCTCTCTCTCTCTCTCTCTCTCTCTCTCTCTCGCTCCCCCTCTCTCCACATCCCCTCCCCCTTCCACGTGGCCATGGCCGGCCTCTACTTCTCTACCTTCTCTCTCTCTCTACTTCTCTACAATAAACTCTCTAAAACCATGGGCCGCTTCTTCTCATCTGGACCCGCCTCACTGGAACAATGGAACAGGTAGGTCTTCCCGTGCACGTCTAGTCTCTCAATGGAAGACTAGAGTCCCAGCGTTCGCAGCCTCAGCCGCCACCAACCCAAGCCGGCAGAGCCATTCTCCCACCAAGCCAAGGACACTCTCATCCCCGGGAGAACCAGCCGAGCTCCCCCTGTGCTACGCATAAAGCCTACTACAGGATGCCATAAATGTTCCTTTGGCACCTTTTCTAACCTGTTTATTTCTGGTAGCCATGACCATGTAAAATTTAAGGAAAATATGTCATAGCTCTCATAATATGCTATAATTCAGATCCTGCCTAGTCCTCGAGCTTGTTGTGTATCTACATAGGAAGTAGTCCCTGAGCCCAGACTTCCTCAAAACAGCTTACTGAGCTGCCATCCTTTGTCTTGCTAAGCCAATGTATTCACCGGCTATTCAGACACCTATAGCCCTCGGTCCCAGGTGAGGCTCATGAATTATTAATGAGGTTAAGTGGAAAACAAGTCCAGGCCTTCCCAACATAGGAGACTGTAAGGTATGGTCATGTAAATTATCCCTGCCTAGCTAGCTACATCCTTTACTATGTTAATGTCAAGCAATTGTCTACCGAGTGCAGAGATTTCCTCTGAGCAGACAAGACTTAAGACTTAGAAGAAAGTTAGTTAGTGGAGAAGATGAGTTTAGTCTAGAAAGCAGAGTTTCCAGGGCCGGGCATTGCCCGGCCCTGAAGAGAGCTTCTTAGGTGGTGGGAACATGAGTTTGCTAGTGAGAGAATGATTTAGTCTAGAGAGCAAGATTCCCGAAGCCATCTGAGGAAAGCTTGCTAGTTCAGAGAAGAATCTTGCTAACTTAGGCAAGATCTCTAGTTTAGACAGAAATGGCTTAGAATGTTTTAGCTTATAACCTAAGGGCGCTACTTATGTAAGCTAGCGTGCCTCATTTTTATTATGTAATTGTTAGAACCTGATGCTCTGAGTAGGGAGCCATAAAACAGGGCTCCTCATTAGAGGAAATATAGATTTTTCTATAATATGAAGTATCCTGCGTCTGTGTCGTCATTCTCGCCGATTCGTGCCTTCCTGACCCCGGGATCTTGGTCTCCCCTGTAACCGAACTCCCACGAGGAGCTACGGCTTACAAAAGGCTGAAACCAAAGCTGCCAAGAGCAGCCGCGGTCTGCGGCACCCCTGCCCCTTTTCTCTTCGGCCCTGGGCCAGAGCCTGCCACACCCTGTTCTCAGCTCTTTCACAAAGCAGCTGCTGTGTCCAAGAATGTGAACCTGTCATCCTCAACCTCCATGAGGCCCGAGGTCCCAGGACCTCGGCTCTGCTGGGTCCCCAGGTGACCCCATGGACTGCCCTTCCCCACCCCTGGAGTGGGGTCCTGTGGCTTCTCACTGCCCACCGCCCACCCATCTGTGGGGATGCGCACAGTTCAACCCCCCGAGTTGGCCTTGCCCAGTGGCTGGAGCTCTGGGCCGGATGCAGGCCACCACTCTTAACCCGCAACTGGCGACACCAATGTAGGGGCAGAACCAGGTAAAGTGTACCCTCGGCTGGAACCCATACATGGGGCCCACCTCGGACCTACAGACTGCTCACGGCCATGAGTAATCTGACCTAGTTCAAAAGACTAGGTCTTCTGTCTCTCTGTCTCTCTGTGTCTCTCTGTGTCTGTGTCTGTGTCTGTGTCTGTGTCTGTGTCTGTGTCTGTGTCTGTGTCTGTGTCTGTGTCTGTGTCTGTGTCTGTCTCTGTCTCTCCCTCCACGTGTTCCTGGCCGGCTTCTTCCCTCCTCCCTCAGTGGCTAGCTTTTGCTCCCTCTGTGGCAGCTGTGTCATGACCCTGCTGCCCTCCCCCCTACCACTGGTTAAAATGGTGTGTTTGGTTTCCTTATGCCACAGTCTAGTGTCGAAGCCTTGGTGACTTCAGAAGTGGGCCTTTGGGGAACTGATTAGATCATGGGGATGAATTAATTTATTAGTCAATGATTAGTGGATCAAGGCAGTCATGATTTGATAGCATTATTGGGAGATGGGAGAAACCAGTGGGTGGCACCTCACTGGCAGAAGTGGTTCATTGAGGGTGTGCCTTTAAAAGGGATATCTTGTCTCTACATGCCTCATCTCTCTGTCTCTCTTTATAACTCTTTCTTTCTCTCCCTCTTTCTCATACTCCCTTCTCTGCTTTCCGGTCCCATGAGCCCCCTGTCCCCCAAAGCCCCTATTCTCTTGCATTGGTTGCATTTCTTGTTGTGAGGCAAATAACTCAAGGGAAAACAGGCTTTTTCTGGCTTAGAGTCCTAGGAGATACCTTCCGTGATGGACGGAGGGCACACTGGCAGAGAGAGGGCATGCTGTCTCTCTGCAGTCATAGTCCGGAAGCAGAGAGTGACCTGAGCCCGCCCCAGTGGCCTGCTTCCTCCAGCGAGGCTGCATCTCATAAAGGTTTCACAACTATCCTAAAACAGCACCGCCAGCTGGAGACCAGGTGTCCAAATGCGAACCTCGAGAGGCACTTTACGTTCAAACTATATTTCTAGCTCTGACAGGGAGGCTATGCCTATGCAATCTCGACAATATGGCTGCCCAAAAGGAACTGAACAGTGGCAACCCCACCTGATGTACCAGTGTAGATGGGAAAATCTCATGGGCCCACAACCCCAGGTAAAGAGCTATGGGCAATTAACTACCCAGAAAGGAAGAATTAGTTTTCCCAGGGATGGAGCCTTAGCTGGTTATCAAACACCAAGTGGTCATACTTACACACACACACACACACACACACACACTGGGCTCAGCAAATCAGCATGTTGCATAATGTATATATATGTGTGTATGTGTGTGTATATATATATATATATATGTATGTGTATATATAATACAATAATAATTAAAACAAAATGACAATAATTATTAAAGAAAAAGAGGTCATGAATTTGAGAGGGAGTAGAGAGGTCATGCAAAGAGTTGTGGGGGAGAGAAAGGGAAATTATGTAATTATATGTTAATTAGAATAAATTATTTTAAAAAACCCAACTCCCTGTCATACCACTCCTGGGCATATACCCAGAGGATTCCCCTGCATGCAATAAAGACATGCTCCACTATGTTCATAGCAGTCTTATTTATAATAGCCAGAAGTTGGAAGGAGCCCAGATGTCCCTCAACGGAGGAATGGATACAGAAAATGTGGTATATTTATACAATGGAATACTACTCAGCAATTAAAAATAATGAATTCATGCAATTTGTAGGCAAATGGTTGGATCTGGAAAATATCATCCTAAGTCACTTAATGTGTGACTACACAATCACAGAAGAATACACATGAAATGCAATCACTGATAAGTGGATATTAATGAGCCCAAAAGCTCTGAATACTCAAGACACAATTAGCAAATCAAAAGATTCCCAAGAAGAAGGAAGGAAAGGACCCTGGTCCTGAAAAGACTGGATACAGATTTGTAGGAGAGCATCAGAACAGAGAAATGGGGGGGGGGTGATTGGGGAATAGTTAGGGGGGAGAGGACTTATGGGATATATGGTGGGGGGGAACTGGGAAAGGGGAAAGCCTTTGGAATGTAAACAAAGAATATAGAAAATAAAGAAAAAATTGAGAAAAAAATATGTGTAGTCCCCACGAACGTCAAAACTATTTGTTGAAATTAGTGTTATGCTGTGAGCTGCCATAGGGTCTGGGAATCAACCCCAAGCCCTTTGCAAGAGCAGCAGGGCTCTTACCCACTTTGCTACCTCTCCAGCTTCAAGAGTAAAGATATTATTGGCCCAATATCATAATACTACATTTTCAAGATTAGAAAAGGTATAAGTTTAAATTTGTGATCTGTTGCAAAATATGTAAATATCTATTTACATGTTAGTACCACTGAGTATAGTTAAATGGCTATGCCCCACATGGAGATTTACAAAATATTTGATGATAATATAAACAGAGTGATATAAATTTTGAAGGCAAAAGTGTGTTAATATTGAAATATCTTATCTAAATGTCTCATCTAAATTAATTTGAAGTTATCATAAGTTTTCACATCCTAGATCTTCATATATATCTAATGATAAAATAAACTTTACTGTTATTGAACCAGCTTCTGCTCTCTAAGGTTGTAGCAGGGCCATCTTCCTGCTGTGTTGTGTATTCCTCTCTTGTTTGCCTCTATCATCTAATCTGTTTTCTGTCATGTTTGTACCTTTTCCTGATTCATCTCTGCTTCCTACACATAATGTTTTATGATGTTCATAAGGATATCATTAATATAGTACATAGATTGGTATAGATTATATTTCTAAAAATTAAAATATTCTAATGGGTGTCAAGAAAATTCTTCATTAGCGATTTTCTATGGTGACACATCTTAAATTTCAGATCCTACTTGCTCCATCAGCCAAATTTTATATATATATATATATATATATATATTCCTCTGTGTGTGTGTGTGTGTGTGTGTGTGTGTGTTTAACATCAAGCATTGGGAAATCACAAACTTGAATTTCCAGCTTCACTTACAAAACAGCATCAAATTTTGTGTTTAACTTTTATTAACAGTAGGAATGCTAATGATATTGCTAATTGTTTTATATATTTATCTAATTTTGGTACATTTCACTGAATATTGGTTGCTAATCAGCTTAATACTTGTCTGGCTTTACTGTAAGGCTGAAGTTAAACTGAGACTGTTTTTGTAAATATTTTTAATTTAATTTAAAAATGTTGTGAATTGAGATTTTTTTTTTTACCTAATTTTAAAAAGCCATGGGATATAACATAAATATGTGCAATTTTCATCAAAAAAAATTTAAAATATATAATTTGCATTGTCCATTGTATGTATATAAATAAATCAGTAAAAAATAAAAATATTAAAATAAAAATAAAACCAACTAACTGCAACATCTTTGAGGTTGATTTCCTCAGTACTTTGTTATAGTGTTGAAAAAGTGACTGAAGGAAGCGTAGCTCAAGATTCAACACGGAGCCAGAGAAATGCTTGGTGGGAGGAGGACGCTCAGTGCTGAGAGGGATGCGGGGCGGAGAGAGAGTGCTGGGTGGAGAGAGAGAGCTGGGCGGAGAGAGAGTGCTGGGCGGAGAGAGAGAGCTGGGCGGAGAGAGAGAGCTGGGCGGAGAGAGAGAGCTGGGCGGAGAGAGAGTGCTGGGCGGAGAGAGAGTGCTGGGCGGAGAGATGATGTGGGAGGGATGCGGGGTGGAGGGATGCGGGGTGGAGAGATGCGGGGTGGAGGGATGCGGGGTGGAGGGATGCGGGGTGGAGGGATGCGGGGTGGAGGGATGCGGGGTGGAGAGATGCGGGGTGGAGGGATGCGGGGTGGAGAGACGCTCAGTGGTTAAGAGCTCATCCTGCTCTTGTGGAGGGCCTGAGTTCAGTTCTCAGCACCCACATCCAGCCACTTACAACCTCCTGTAATCTAGGCCCAGGGGAATCTTATGCCTCTGGATTCTGAGAGCACATGCACTCACATGTATATGTCCCCCCACACACATATGCACACACATATGCACACACACACACACACACACACAAAACTAAAAGCAAACAAGAAAAAGTCCACACAATGGGATGGATGTACATGAGCTCCGAGGTTTCCAAGCCCCAAGCCTGCCTGTGCTCAGTTTCCCTGAACCTCTGGAGACCCCACGGGTTCTAAGGGACCCATGGTGAGACATGACTTAGGGCACAGCCCCTGGCGGAGGGCTGTAGCTCTGTCACTTGTTTTTCAGAAGCTGAGCTGCAATTCTGTGACCCTGTGGTCACAGCCTCTCCTGGCCTGCTCTCGGGCTTTGACAAATTAAGCCCGCCTCTTAGATCTACATGGATAAACACACTGTAGCTCACTTGTTTCTTGCTAAAAAGGAAATCTCCACAATTTCCAGGCCTCTGTGCTGGTTGGGTTTTTGTCAACTTGACACAAGTTTCAGTAATTTGGGAAGAGGGAACTTCAAGAGAAAAATGCCTCCGTCAGATTGGCATGCCGATGGGGTATTCTCATGATTAACGCTTGAAGTGGGTGGTGCCACCCCGGGCAGGTTGTACTGGGGTTTATGAAGAAATCAGGCTGAGCAAGCCGTGGGGAGTGTGATGCCTGTTCTCGGTTGTCAACTTGACATCTGGAATGAACTAAAACCCTGTAAGGGATTTTTAATTAATTTGAAGTAGGAAGATCTACTTTTTATTTGAATCTATAAGGCAGGAGGACATTCCTTTAATCCGGATCATTTGTACTGGGGAAGCCCACCTCTGATCTGGGCCACACCCTCTGCTGGAAGCCTGTGTAAGGGTGTGGGAGAAGAAGGAAGCTTTTGCTCTACGCAGGCTTGCTCTGCCGTCCTAGCACATCCATTCCTCACTGACATTAGGGCTCCTGCAGACACTTAACACCAGCCGAGACACCCAGCCTTGTGGACTCATGGGCTTTCCACTCAGAGCCAGCCATTGTTGAATTAGCTGGACTGCAGACTGTAAGCCATTCCAATAAATCACCGTGTGTGTGTGTGTGTGTGTGTGTGTGTGTGTGTGTGTGTGTGTTTCGTGTGTGTGGTTTGAATATGCTTGACCCAGGGAGTGGCAATATTAGGAGGTGTGGCCTGTTGGAGTAGGTGTGGCCTTGTTGGAGGAAGTGTGTGTCACTGTAGGCATGGGCTTTAAGACCCTCATTCTAGCTGCCCGGAAGCCAGTCTTCGCCTGTTTGCCTTCAGAGCAAGGTGTTGAACTCTCCGCATCTCCTGTGCCATGCCTGCCTGAGTTCTGCCATGCTCCTGCCTTGAAGAAAATGGACTGAGCCTCTGAACCTTAAGGCAGCCTCAATTAAATGTTGTCCTTATAAGAGTTGCCTTGGTCATGGTGTCTGTTCCCAATAGTAAATCCTTAACTAAGACACACACACACACACACACACACACACACACACACACACACACACGCGCGCGCGCGCGCGCGTGTTAGGACAACAATGAACTTAATCATAAAATTGATTAGCCTCAGAGGTGTATAAACAGTCTAAAGGTTGCTAAGTTTGCCCTGAAAGACGATCTTCTCTCCAGCAGCCACAGAGATCAAATTGTGGAGAATCAAACCTAAGCCCTCATTATAAGGTTGGCTGAATTACAGAGAGAACTCAAGTCCCAGCCTCGGAGGGTGTCAGTGGTTAAAGTAAGGGCATTCATTAGTAAAGAAAGGGTCCTGTTAGGGGTGGGGGTGGGGGTGGGAGGACCCTGCTGATGCCGAGGACTTGGCTTCCTCGGACTCTCAAGGGTTTATCTCACCCGAGGAAATAAGTTGTCTCTACGTTCAGCTCCACCCCTTGAAATATTTCCCTTTTCCGCTTTGACTGAGGAGACTAATACTGCTAAACCAGCAGTGACCTTGCCTGTATGAAATGCCAGGCAAGACAGCACTGATGTCCCTCAGGACCCACCAATAGTTGCCTCTAGATCTATAACCAGACCGAAGGGAGCAAAAGGCTCCTAGAGATGCAGGGGAAATGCAGCCTGTGAGGAGGCACGCTGCGATACGGAAGAGCTGAATGCGTTTGCTAATTCATTCAAGCACAAGTCTGAGGAGTATGTGTAGGAATGGATTTTAAGTGTGGGATAATGGTAGAAAGAACATAAAACTGGATGAGGCTGAGTTTATCAATATGGCCCCTCTCAGTGCAAATTCCAAGTTTAATATGGACGCTCGCACAGTTAAGAAAGGCATCTAAAATTTGAATCGTTGGCCGAAGCATTTGTCAAAAGGAGACCTGCTGAAAAGGAGTTGGAGATGCGTAGAAGCATTTTTTTAAAAGTAATAATCTTTTGTCTACCCTGGCTAGCTCCCAAATAAATGAGACAGAGACTATAAGATGTGTTTGATAAGCTTTATAGCACACTAGCTGGGCAGTGATTAACCTATGCTGCTCCTCTAAGCTAATCTGGCTAACTCCCTACCAAAATCTCCAAGATACTTGTATTTTAGTATTGGTCTGGTTCTCTCTGCTCAGGTGTGTTCTCATGATGTCTCTCTGCCCCTCTCTACCTGGCAAATCTTTTCCTCTCTCTCTCCTCCCCTGGCTGGGATTGGAAGTCCAGCCCTATTTTCTCTTCTGTTCAGTCATTGGCTGACCAGCTTTTATTGACGAGTCAGAGACTAAATGGGGAACGATGTTTACAAAGCAGTCAGGCAGGAGATACTTAGATAAGCATTCCAATGTCATGCCCATATTGCAACCAGACATAGGGGCAGAGAAATCAACATTTGAATAATTCAAGGATAGTCTTTACGCAGTGTACAATAACATTATGCCTAATGAGATGCCTGATGCCCTGTAGCTAAGTGTTGATGAAGGAATTTTAAGGTTCATGGAAAGTACGATGTTAGGGTGAGTATACTGTGTAAAGCCCCATTCTCCACAACGGAAAGGCCCACAAGTCACTCCCTTTACTAATTCTATAAGACACTAAATGGTGACGGGGCACCAGCACATTTGAAGAACTGCTGTCTCCCTTTCTCTTGTGCCAGACCTTAGGGTTGGAGATGCTGCTGCTCAGTTGGGTGAATTTAACAGGGTCCTGGGGTAGCAGGGTCCAGGTGGCAGCAGTGACTTGTCAAAGACAAAGTGACCATAGTTTGTAGTGATGGGTGCCATAGACACAGTAATGTTCATAGTGGCCTGACCTGTAATGGTCAGCCCAGGCGAAGTGAATTTTACGGTGGCATGACTCATACAGACTTCTGGTATGAGCTAATCAACCATGGTGTTTTCAGGCATGAAATGGATAAGAAGCCCACTGAATTTTGTTTGATCTGTATAAGCAGTGTCTCAAACAAACGAAAGAAAGGCTACATTGGATTGTGGCAATCTCTGCCAGTAAATCCATTTCCAGACGTGAACCAGTTTGCAGACCCAGATCCCCTTGAATGAAGGGGCAGCCAGAGAAAGGACCTTGATGAAACACCTAAAAGTTTTACTGTTACCCTTTCTCAATTTTTACAAGGGTCACTGTTCACTGGAAGAAATAAAACAATCAGACCCTCCAGGTTCCGCTGGATACTGGTTATGAGTTAACGCTGGTTCTGGGAGATCTCTAGAAACGCTGGCTCTCCAGCTAAAGTAGGGGCTTATGGAAGTCAGCTGATTAGTGGAGTGTTGGCTGAAGTTCTACTCAGAGTAGGTCCAGTGGGTCTCCAAAACTCATCCTGTGGTTGATTCCCAGTCCCAGGATGTAGAATTGGGATAAATTATACTTGGAAGTTGGCTCTTGTCTGCAAATGGATTCACCATGGTTGACTAGCTCATACCAGAAGCCCCTGTGAGTCATGAGTCATGCCACCGTGAAATTCACTTATGGTTAGAAAGGTTAAATGGAAGCCTTTAGTGTCTCCTCTGCCAGGGAAAATGGTGAACAAAGCCAGTATCATCTCCCTGGAAGAGCTGCACAAATAAGTACCTTCATCAAGGGCTTGGAAGACGCAGGGTGATGGCTCCTGCCACGTCTCCCTTTCACTCTCCCATCTGGCCAGCGCAGAAGACGGAAGGGCTGCAGTGAGGGACAGCTGACACTGAAAGCTCAGTGGAGTGGGGATTGCGATTGCAGCGGGGGTGTCCTTACTTGAACTTAGTAATACATCTCCTGGTACATAGTACGCAGATATTGATCTAGCAAGTGCTTTTTCTTGGTACCTGTCCATAATGACCATGAGAGGCAATGTGCTTTCATTTGGTAAGGCCAGCTATATACCTTTGTCGAGAGTCAGGCACAGTGTGAGACTGGGAAGGAGGGACAGAGTCCAGATACCGTTTGATCTCAAGGTTTATTCACTCTAATGACAAGCCTTAATTCACAAGCAAGTGGCAGAGAGGCTCACGGGCAAGCTCGGTGCGCTTCAGGTGGAGGCCCCTTCCTCTGGATCCTCTTATCTCCACTCAGCCACGGCAGTCAGTTGTCCTCTGAGAGCCAGACAGCAAGGTGATCTTCACAGTCGCAGCTTCGCGGTCTCTGCCTGCCTGCTGTGGGGCTCGGGCCGTCGCTCTCTACCATCACATCACTGCATGGTACTTCATTCTTATCTGCCCCACACAGAGCTGGCATGAGCTGGCTGCCCCTCCAGCTCTGATCTCCTACACACAACTGACACGAGCCAGCTGCTCCTCACGGCAGCAGTCAGCTCAGTCCTGTTCTCAGTCCTTATTAACGTGCTCTCTAGACCTTTAAGTTTTTACCTCAAGGATATAGTACCTCTCCCGCCTTGTGTCAAAACTTACTTAGAAGGGATCTCGATTATCTGGCTCTTCCACGAAATATCCCAGTGGTGACATTGTCCTGACTGGACTAAGGGAGCAGAGGGCACAACTACTTTGGACTCTCTGGTAACCTATATGTGCATCAGAGGATGGGAAATAAATCCAACCAAAATTCAAGGATCTTCTATTTCAGTGAAATTCTTAGGAATCCAATGGTGTGGGATGCGCAGAAATATTGCTTCCAAAGCATTGCACCTGGCCCCTCCCACCACCAAGAAAGAAGCACAACATTTAGTGGCCCTATTGGATTTTGGATAAAACCACACTCCTCACTTGGGTGTGTGACTCCAGCACATATACCAAGAGACTAGGAAAGCTACTAACTTTGAATGGGACCTGGATCAGGAGAAGGCTCTTTAACAGATTCAGGCCGATTGTGCAGGCCGCTCTACCACTTGGACCACATGATCCAGCAGACCCAATGGGACTTGAGGTATTGGTGGCAGATAGGGATGCTGTTTGGAGCCTTTGGCAGGCCCCTATAGGTAAATCACAGAATCATATGGGATTTTGGAGCAAGGCGCTACCAACATCTGCAGACAATTACTCTCCCTTTGAGAGGCATCTCTTGACCTGTTGGGCCTTAGTAAAAACCGAACATTTGACAATGGGCCACCAAGTTACCATGGTTACTCAGCTGTCCCTCATGAGCTTGGTGTTGTCTGACCCAACAACTCATAAAGTAGAACATATGTACAGAAATTTATTATCAAATGGAAGTGTATATGAGAATGGGCCCAAGCTGGCCCTGAAGGCACAATCAAGTTACATGAAGATGTTGCTCAAATGCCTATGGCTTTTATTCCAAGTACAATGCTGTCTGGTACCAAGCATGCACCTGTAGCCTCACGGGTGTGCTCTATGATTGGTTGATTTAGAAAGAGAGGGCTAGGGCCTGGTTTACGAATGGTCTGCATGCTATGCAAGCACTCCTCAGAAGTGGATAGCTGCAGCCTTATATCACGTTTCTGGGGCAACCCTGAAAGATACTGGTGAAGAAATATTCACAGTGGGCAGAACTTCGGGTAATATACATGGTCATATTATTTGTTTGGAAGAAGAAATAGCCAGATATGGAATTGTTTGCTTATTCATGGGCTATAGCCAATGCATTGGCTGGATGGTCAGAGACTTGGAAGGAATATGATTGGAAAATTGGTGAGAAAGACATCTGGGGAAGAAGTATGTGGGTAAATCTTTCCAAATGGATGGATGATGTGAAAATACTTGTATCCCATGCTAATGCTCATTAAAAGGTGACTTCAGCTGAGAAGCCCAATAATCAAGAAGACAGGATGACCCATCCTGTGGACAGTCAGCCTCTTTTCCCAGCCATCCCTGTCATTGCCCAATGGGCCCATGAACAAAGTGGCTGGAATGGGGGAGATGGCGGTTATATGGGCTCAACTTGGGCTTCCACTCACCGAGAATGGCCTGGCTACAGCTGTGCTGAGTGTCAGATATGCCAACGGAAGAGACCAACACCGAGTCCCAGATAAGGAACCATTCCCCGGGGTGACCAGCCAGTGACATGGTGGCACTTTAACTATATTGGGCCACTTCCTCCATGAAAAGGACAATGCCTTGCCCTTCTTAGAGTAGATATGCATTCTGGTTATAGATTTGCTTTTTCTGCACATAATGCTTCTGCCAAAACCACCATCCGTGGATTTGAAAAATGCCTTATGGTCATGGTATTCCACCCAGTGTTGTTTCTGATCAAGGAACTCACTTCACAGCTAGAGAAGTGTGACAGTGGGCAAATAATCATGGAATCTACTTTTTGTACCATGGTAACCAAGATGGTTACCGCCATCTTGAAGCTGCTGTCCTGATAGAAACGTGGGATGGCCTTTGAGGACACAGTTACAGCGTGGGTGGCAGCAGTCTGGAGGGCTGGGGCAGAGTTCTCCAGAAGGTACTACATGTTTTGAATCAGTGGCTAACATATGGTATGGTTTCTTTGATGACGAGGACACATGGGTCCAGGAATCAAGGGGATGGAAAAGGGACTAATGCTACTCACTATCACTCCTAGTGACCCACCAAGACAGTTTTTGCTTCTTGTTCCCACAGCCTTAAGTGCTGCTGGCCTAGACGTGTTGGTTCCAGAGAGGAGAGTATTCCTCCAAAGAGCCACAGCAAACATCGCCTTGCTGCTTTGACGGGTCACCCCTTCAGGCTTCTGGTGCCCTTAAGCCAACAGGCTGAGAAAACAATAACAGTGTTTGGAAGGGTGATTGATCCAGAATACCAGGGGGAAATTGGTTGCTTCTCCACAATGGAGTGTGACCCTTTCAGCCTCTGGGGATCATTGACCAATATTGGTCCACTAGGGCAAAGGGAGCAGAGACATTGGAAGAAGGGAGGAGGGGTGGGAGTGGGGGAACCAGCTGAGGGGAGACACATCGACATACTTGGGGTGATTCTAGGCTTATGCAGTTTTCAGGACAAAGGTCAGAGTATCCAGGATGGACAAAGGTCATCCATTGGCTGAAGGCTTACTCTACCAAAATGCACCATTAGCACAGAGAGGCGTTCCAGGTCTCAGGTGCTAGCTGAGGTGAGTTTTTATGAGGAAAAAGTAAGTTGCACCTGTAGTCTATGTGACATTCTGCAAGTAAAGATGGGGGGAGGGCGTTGAACTCCCCAGACAAGGTCAGAGAAGTGGACTGCCTACAAGTGGACTCCTCCATATTGCACTGATCTCAGAAGATAGACTTCATCCTTAATTAGCAGGGCAACAATGGAGGGAGAAAGTTTATATCTGAAGAGCAAGAGATCCGATAGGGCATCTCTTGATGCTACCATGGTCTGAGATTAAAGTTAATGGGAAACCACCTCATCCAGGCAGGGTGACAAAGGGCACAAACCTATCAGGAATGAATGTATGAGTCACTCCTCCAGGAAAAGAACCAAGACCTGCTGAGGTGTTTACCAACAGTGGAGGAAATACAAAATGGGTAGTAGAAGAAGGTAGTTACAAATATCAGCTAAGACCACATGACCAGTTATGGAAACAAGGGTTGTATTTGACGTAAGTGTTTCAGTCGTATTTGTTAAGAATGTATATAGATATTCAGGTTTTCTTTCCTTAATTTCTTTATCATATGATGATGTAACATCAATGAAGAGAACATCGATGGTTGTCATATTTAAATTTGAGATGCTAAAAGAATGTCCCTCAAGGGCATTTTTACTTATCCTAAACTTATAATGTCTTTGCAGTTGTACAGGTGGTAGTTATATCATGGTAGGCACAATTACGACCTGGTTAAATATGTAATGCATTTGCAGTTGTATGTGGGATAGTTTATATTATGTTTGGGCATTATTGTGACCTGGTTGTTGTTTTCATTTAGAAATTGAACCTGTAATAAGGAGATGTGGTTGTGTGTCAAACTGAAAAGGGATGGACTTGAGAAGGCTGTCCTTGGTTGTCAACTTGACTTCATCGGGAATAACTAAGACCACAAAGTGGAGGGCACACCCGTGAGGGACTTTTACTTAATTTGAAGTAGGACGATCCACTTCTAATCCAGATCAGTGAGGACACACCTTTAATCCAGATCAACTGAGCCGAGAAAACCCGCCTCTCATCCGGGCCGCACCTTCAGCTGGAAGCTGTGTAAGGGATGGAAGAAGGAAGCTTTGCTCTTTTGCTCTTGTACCCCCTTGCTAGCACATCCATTTCTTCACTGGCCTTAGAGTCTACTTCTCTGGGATTCCAGTGTATACTGAAGACCAGATGAGACATCGAGCCTGGTGGACTGAACAGCTACTGGATTCTTAGACTTTCCATTCATAGCCAACTGCTGTTGGATTAGCTGGACCACAACCTGTAAGTCATTCCAATAAAT
Source organism: Apodemus agrarius (assembly GCA_964023405.1). Taxonomy (NCBI): domain Eukaryota; kingdom Metazoa; phylum Chordata; class Mammalia; order Rodentia; family Muridae; genus Apodemus; species Apodemus agrarius. The sequence goes on along the minus strand of OZ030006.1, from coordinate 100,678,058 downwards.
ACCATTTATATGTGCGTGTGTACCTACACCTATATATCTACATATGTATTTCTATAAGTTCTGCTAGTCTAGAGAACCCTGGCTAATATAATGAATAAGCTAGTAAGCAGTGCTGCCTCTTAGCCTCTGCTTCAGTTCCTGCCTCTAGGTTCCTGCCCTGACTTGCTTCAGTGATGGACTGTTACTTGGAAGTATAAGAAGAAATGAACTATTTTCTCCCCGAGTTGCTTTTGGCCAGTGTTCTATCACAGCAATAGAAAACCTAACTTAAGACACCAGGTCTCTCTGGGCGGTGGTGGCGCATGCCTTTAATCCCAGCACTTGGGAGGCAGAGGCAGGCAGATTTCTGAGTTTGAGGCCAGCCTGGTGTACAGAGTGAGTTCCAGGACAGCCATGACTACACAGAGAAACCCTGTCTCGAAAAACCAAAAAAAAAAAAAAGACACCAGGTCTCAAAAAGAAAAACAGAAAAAGAAAAAGAAAGGAAGGATGTAATACCAATACTGGGAGGTAGATGTAGGGAGATCCATGAGCTTGCTAGTCAGCCAGTATGACTGAACTCGTGAGTTCCAGATACAGTGAACTTCCCTCCCCCGACTCCTCAGAGATTTTCCCAACCTCCCCTCCAATCGGAATCCATACCCTTTTGGTCTCTTGTTAGAAAACCAGCAGGCATCTGAAGACTGATAATAAAATAAAATGAAATAAGATAAAAACAAAAACAAACTAGATAGGGCAAAGCAAACAAAGAAAGGAGCCAAAGAAAATCATGAGACTCACATAGATGCAGAGACATGCATTTGTAAATACAGGATTCCCTAAGAACACAAAACCAAATGCCAGAGTATATACACAAAGGACTTGTGAGACCGGGGTTGGGAAAACCTGTAAAAACCTTAGGTGACAAAGAATCTCCAAAGACGGCATTGAGTTTGTTTTGTGTTGGCCGTCTACTGTTGGGTATGGGACCAGGCTTTAAGAGTCATTTGTATCCCCAGTGAGACTGTTAGAGAAAACAAATTTTTCATTAGCAAGCAGTTATCAATTAGATATAGCTTATGAATCAGAGATGAGGGCTTGTGCCCACTTCCTTTAGCGCTGAGATCACATCTGGTGAAGACTCACGGAGGCCCTGTGCATGCTGCCACAGTCTCTGTGAGCTCGTGTGTGTCTGTCCTGCTCTCGTGTGTGTCTGTCCTGCTCTTGTGTGTGTCTGTCCTGCTGTGTTTAGAAGGCCTTGCTTCCTTAGGATCTGCCACCCAGTCTGTATCTTACCATTTTTCTGCCTTCTCTTCCAAACGTTCTCTTGAGTCCTGAAGGAAAGAAATTCATGCAGGCATCCCGTTTTGGACTGAGTGTTCCAAGATCTCTCTCTCTCTCTCTCTCTCTCTCTCTCTCTCTCTCTCTCTCCCTCTCCCTCTCCCTCTCCCTCTCCCTCTCCCTCTCCCTCTCCACTGTCCTGCTGTGGGTCTCAGTATCTGTTTCCATCCACTGCAGGAGGAAGCCTCTGTGATGATGGTTAAGCAAGTTATTGAACTATGACTAAAGCAGGATGTTGTCAGGAGTAACATTGTATTAGTTCATTCCTGCAGCAGAACAGTAGTATTTGATTTTTCCTAGATGCCTGGCCTATCTTGTCTCTGGTTCTTGGCCATTAGAGCAGTGTCAGGGATATTTTTCATCTCATGGACTGGGCTTTTACTCAAATCAGATATTGGTTGGTTACTCCCACAAGCATTGTGCAACTATTGCCCTAGCACATCTTACAAAGCCGGTATTGTAGAGTCAAGACTTTGTAGCCTGATTGGCAGTTACCTTTCTTCTTTGGTCTTGGACTGAACACCCTCAAGTATCCTGAACAGTAGTCTATAGGGGTGATGGCTATATGTAGGCACCAACTCGACTTCTCCGTGTTCAGTGAGTTGTATGGTTGTTGTCTTCAGAAAGAGGGCTTTACTATGAGTTTTAGGACAGCAGCCAATAGCTTTGGCAATAGCCTGGGTTGTTTGGGCGTTCCAAATGGGACCAACAACTCAATTAGATATAACTCATAACCGGCACAAGAAGTTTCATTTGGTAACCAGAAATGTCCAGCTGGGGCTCCGTCTCCCCCATTATTTGACAATTTCATTTAGATCACCTGCATACATGTGCATATTTTACGAAGCTTCTAGTGTATTAGTTTTTCGCACGGCCCCTCAGATGGCCCTTAGTGTTGCCTGTCTCTCCCTGTATTCCTTCCCGTACTCCTTCTTTCCTCCTATCCCCATCTTATCCTCCTGCTCCTGCCTCCCCTGTCCACCTATACTCATCTGTTTTATTTATCCTTCCAAGGGATATTCATCCCTCCCTGATAGTCCCTTGGCCTCTACCAAACCTCTGTGGTTATCTGGATTGTAGCCTGCTTATTAAAGACTCAATAGCTAACATCACTCAGGATGATATTTTTAAAAATTTCCATCCATTTATCTGCAATTTTCATGACTTTATCTCTTTAATGGCTGAATACACTCCACTGTGTAAACTTAACACATTTAAAAAATAAATTCGCCGGGCAGTGGTGGTGCACGCCTTTAATCCCAGCACTTGGGAGGCAGAGGCAGGCAGATTTCTGAGTTCGAGGCCAGCCTGGTCTACAGAGTGAGTTCCAGGACAGCCAGGACTACACAGAGAAACCCTGTCTTGAAAGAAAACATATATATATTCATCCATTGGTGGTGGACATATAGGCTGTTTCCAATTTTTGGTTATTATGAATAAACATGGTTGAGCAAGTAATGTATAGTATAGTACAGTACAGTATAGTATAGTACAGTATAGTAGCATGAAGTCTCCATTGGTGTAAGCCCTAGAGTGGTATGCCTGGATCTTTGGTAGATGGATTCCCATCTTCCTGAGGAAGCACCACACTGATTTCCATACCAGCTGTGCGAGTTTGCGCTCCCACCAGCAATGGAGGAGTGTCCCCTTACTCCATATCCTCATTAGCATAAGCTGTCACTTGTGTTATTGATCTTGACCATTCTGACTGGTATAAGATGACATTTCAAAGTAATTTTGATTTGCATTTCTCTGATGACTAAGGATATGGAACACTTCTTTAAGTGCTTCTCGGCCATTTGTATTTCCTCCTTTGAGGATTTTCTGTTCAGATATGTACCCCATTTTTAGTTGGGTTGTTTGTTTTCTTGATGTTCAGTTTTTTCGTTCTTTATATATGTTAGATATTTAGATATAAGCTCTCTATTGTTGGTAAAAATGTTTTCCATTTTGTCATCTACTATTTTGTCTGAGTGATGATGTCCCCTGCCATGCAGTAGCTTTTCATGAGGTTCTATTTATGAATTATGTTTTCCATGTCTATGCTAATGGTGTTCTGTTCAGAACGTGTTTTCCCGTGTCAATGAGTTCAAGGCTATTCTCCACTTTCTCTTCTATCAGGTTCAGTGTACTGTTTTTATGTTGAGGTCTTTGCTTCATATGGAGTTTGCGCAGTGTTGTAAATATAGATCTATATGGATTCTTCTACATGCAGACAGCCAGTTTGACCAGTACCATTTGTTGGAGAAGCTGTTTTTTGTTGTTTTGTTTGTTTTTCCCCCCGGTGTGTGGTTTGACCCATGGGAATTGATATTCTTCCAGAAAGAGATGACAGAGGAAGAAAGATCAGGAACAAAGACATGAGAGGGGGAAGAGGAGCCTATAGCTAAGACCTCAGGAAATGCACAGACAGGGCAGGGAGGGCTGCGTGTGCACAGCTGCTGGAGAGGAGTGGAACCCTGCAAAGGGTCAGTCAGGGCTGGAGCTCAGCGCTAAGACGGTACACACGGCGTCGCGACACTAGGTGGCGCTGCATACCGGCTCATGAGTAACAGCCACTGGTTTTCTTTTCAAGGGGAAGTCAACGTGAAGAGGCTCAGCCGAGGCTTCAGAACAGTGAAGAAACTGCCCGAGGGGCTCGTGAGCACATGAGTGTGGATGCAAAGCGAGGCTCCTAGCTTCTGTTCTTGACTTTCAAAGAATCTAGATAACTGGCTAGCAGAATCCTGAGTCAGAAGGCAGCCTGAAGGACGCGGAGGCCCAGACCACCAGCCCCAGCGTGGCCCAATGTGAAGTCAGATTTCTTGTATCCCCCTTCCCAGAACCTTCCCACCCTACTTACCACCCAGGCCCCACAGCTTCTTCTATGACATGGTGGTCACATTGTTGGTTTTTAACTATGAGTCAGGGGACTCCTCCATTAGGATTTCCCTGGGAGTCCAACTGCCCTTTGCCCTAACGATGATCTCAGTTTGGCCTGCAAAGTTTCAGCTGAGGTCATAGCTGAGCCTGCATTTGTCCATTTGGTTTGGTAAGATAAAGTGAGCCATGCCATGCTGTGCTTTGAGACAATATATCCTGTTGTGAGTTGACAGTGTGAGTCCTCCTTCTACCTCAACCAGCTCACTCTGCCTGCACCTAGTTCCAGCCTCCTGCCTCCTGTAGATCAGTCCCCTAGCCTCCGCTCAGACTTGCTAAAAATGGCATTTTGTCCCACGGTTAATGACTTCCTGTGGTTAAAAGCTTTCATGTCTGAAGCTACTGCTGGCCTCATGCCACAAGGCCTGACCCCTGCATCCAAAAGCTTTTGTTAAAAGAAGAAACAGGAGATGGGGAAAAACTGGTAATGTGCTTGCTCTGCGAGTGTGAGGTTGGGAGTTCAGATCCCAGAACCCATGTGAATGCCAGACAGGCAATCCCCGTGCTGGGAAGGCAGACAGGGGTCCCCAGAGCAAGTCTGAAGGCTAGACTAACCAGGATTGGTGAGTTCTGGGGTCAACTGGGAGATGCTAACTCAATGATTAAGGTAGAAGGAGATCAAGTAAGACTTAATATCAATCTTGGGAGCACATGGGCTAGCACACAAGTTCACCCATGCATACGCACCAATCCACCTTAATCCTGATTACTTCAACTTTACAACATGAGAAGAGAGAGAGAGAGAGAGAGAGAGAGAGAGAGAGAGAGAGAGAGAGAGAGAGAGAGAAGAGAGAGAGAGTGAGAGAGAGAGAGAGAGAGAGAGAGAGAGAGAGACAGACAGACAGACAGACAGACAGACAGACAGAGGGGGAACAATGCAGGAAGGATGCAATGCATAGGCAGGTAGTTTTTCTCCTAAAGTCGGAGTTCCTGTGGGTGGTCCATCTTTATCTCCAGCATGGAATTTTCCTAGAGGAACCCTGATGCCAACATCCTTATTACACTACCTTTGCTTAATTACATTCCCCCCTCTAAATGGAAACTCTGGAACAATGGGTCTGAGCCTGTGTTTTTGCCGCTTACCATAGAGATCTGGCTCTCAGAGGGCTGCAGGGACTGATGGCGGTTCTTCTGATGGAGCAGGGCAGTCTTTTTGAGACACCAGGCACTAGGATACAGTCGCGAGCATCTGTCTGGAACTGTGTGTTTTGTTTGCACAAAATGGCATTAGTAGTAGAAAAGGCCTGTCAGGAGAGTCAGCCAGAGCCACAGAGGTGGGGATATCCTGGGGAGGGGCCCCCACTCACTGTCAGGCCCACAGTCTCAGATCTGGTAGAGTTAGTGTGTGTGGAAATGAAGCCATCATCAGTCCAATTTCAGTTCTCGGTTTTGGAAAACATGAGGGTGCATTTTCTTTCTTTCTTTCTTTCTTTCTTTCTTTCTTTCTTTTTTTTTTTTTTTTTTTTTTTGGTTTTTCGAGACAGGGTTTCTCTGTGTGGTCCTGGCTGTCCTGGAACTCACTCTGTAGACCAGGCTGGTCTCGAACTCAGAAATCTGCCTCTCTGTCTCCCAAGCGCTGGGATTACAGGCGTGCGCCACCACGCCCGGCTTTGAGGGTGCATTTTCTATGGACAGGTCACCTAGGGGCTTTATTCTGCCCCTGTCAGAGCAAAGCCAAGTGGGGAAAATGGACTCCTGAGTCAGCTGATGCTACATGGAAGGCCCTGCAAGGTGCCGGAACAGCAGTTCCTTGAATACACTGGCTTTGCATTGTGGCTTCCAGGACTAGTATATAAAACACATTTTTTTCTCTCTCTTTGCTCACAGTCAGTTCCATCAGTGTGTGCTGATGGAAGGTTTTGACTTTGTAGTGCATGGAGGGACAGCTTTTGAGCTACTGGGATGTTATTTTTTCCACTAAGGAAGTTACTTACTATTTCCTTATTCACATATTCAGCAGTATTCAAGACTGGACAACAAAAAAGGACAGCTCTCTGTCTCTGTAGGAAACTGGGGCTCTGACAAACAGGAACAAGACTGTGGTCTTTCAATTGCCTGGACTCCATCATTCAAGCCGTGCCTCTCCCCGAAGAGGAAAGATCCTTCCTGCTTGTGGGGAGCTGAGCCAAAGTACAGTATGGGGTGAGTAGGAGAGGCGGTGGGGGGCCTGAGCATGGGGAATATTTTGCAGTTTGAAGTTGTTTCAGCCTGAGATGGATGAGGTCAGGAGACCATGAAAAGAGGCTCTGGGATAAATCTAAAAACTACAAAGTAGATATATGAATGAGTCATATTGTCCAAAGGCAACACTGGGACATCTGATCTGCTCATGGATGGGTAGATGGCCTGCACCTTCCAGACAAGCCATGGCAAGCTCCTGAGCACCGGAGGAGATGCTGGTCCGTGAACTGGGAAGTCAGACAAGCCATGGCAGGCTCCTCTGCACAGGAGGAAATGCTTGTCCGTGAATCGGGAAGTCGGCCAGATGCTTTCTCCATCCTTGTCAGCCTCGCTGTGATGAATAGCACCGTGTCAGCAGAGCAGGGAGTTCAGCAGGAGAGCCAAGGTTCTGACCCTTCTGACCTCCCCAGATCACAGAACACAGTGTTCTCCAGTGGAGGACAAGTTGCATGCACTGGCCACAGGCAGAAGTGTGGAAGGAAAAGCCATAGATAGGATACTCTATCTAACAAAACATCTTCTATGCCAGTACAAACTCTTTTGGTTTTTGGCCTTTAATTCTGCCTTTTGGAGTGTGTGTGCGTGTGCATGTGCATGTGCATGTGCATGTATATACAGGCATGTGCATGTGAAATATAAGGTGTGGACTGTGCCTCCTCCAAATGTGTTGAGATGATCTCCAGCATGATGGTAATGGTGTTGGGATGGGGTCAGAAGATATTAGGGGAAGCAATATTTGAATAGTTGAAGTAATATTGTCCAGGTTTCATTTCCGATGTTGTAATAAAATAGCCTGACCAAAAGCAACTCATCAGGGAAAGGGGAAGTTAGGAGCACTTCTTGCTCGTCCAGAGATTGAAGTTCAGTTTCCAGCACCAATGTTGAACCTTGCACAACCATCCGTGACTCCCGCTCCAGGGGATCTAATGCCGTTGTCTGGTTTCTATGAGCACCCCCACTCATGCTCACTTACAGCCACCCCCAAACACATACATAAAAAAATAAAAATAAAAAGACAATTCCCCCACAGGTATACCCCAAAGCCAATCCCTTGTAGACAGGCTCACTGAGATGCTCTTCCCAGGTGATTCTGTTTGTCGAGTTGATGAAGCTAAGTGCCACACCATCCAAGAAGTAGAAAGTCTGCTACCTCCCTGCCTTCAGAGCTGAGCAACACAGACTCCTTGTTTGTAAGCCTCCTGGTGCAAGGTACACTAAAGAGACTAGGAGAGTGCGTGTGTGTAGATTGGAGCCTCACTTGCTCCTCTTATTGAGCAGCACACTTGAGGAGCAGAAAAGACCTTTTGTGCACCAAAACTCTAAAGAGACAACGGCTATTCTAAAATGGCCAAGTCTGTACTACATACATCCCACCAAGCTCCAGCGAGTACACTAGGATGTTCCCCGTGAAAGGCAGGTGTGTGACACAGCTGAACTATCTATGTGTTCTAGTTTCTGAATCTGCTTTAAGAAGCTCATTACAACTGCCTGGAATAGGAAACAGTTTCCAGCCCAGGACTATTTGTCCTGGCTTTATTTCTGTTGTTGTGATAAAATGTCCCAGCCACCCCAGGTCACACAATACATTCCAGGGAAGTCAAAGTTTGTAAGAAGTGTTAGGGTCTGAAGAGCAGGGTGCACAACCTGTGTGATCAGTAATATGTTTCCCCAAAATAGATGGCTGTGCACCCAGCTATGAAATGGGTCCATTCAGCTTTTGATAATTTCTTCTAAGACAATTATGAATGAGTTGTGTGTTGCTTATCTAGCATAAACGCCCCCTGAGCTAAGATTCCGGGCTTGAGCTCTTCAGCATGTACCATCTTAGAGCGTCCATGATCCATCTCTAAGTTCCACCAAAGATATGAAGTCAAATTCATAAGCCCTGGGGCTGGGATGTAGCTCAAATGGTAGAATGTGTGGCAAACATTCCAGAAGCCCTAGCTTTGATCTCCCAAACCTCATAAGCTATGTTTTAATCCCAGCATTTGGGAGGTATATGCAGGAGGCTCAAAAGTTCAAGGTTATCCTTGGCTCCATAGCAAGTCTGAGCCCATGTCCTGAGGGACTGTGATAAGCAAGGGTTCATTAAGGCTGTCTTAGAAGGAATAAAGAGACGGCAAACGGCGAGTGGTTAGTTACAGATGGACACTTGTGGCTGTCCAGCAGCCATAGATGAACTGGGTTACCTAAAAGGGGGGCTGGAAATGAAAAAGGACGGGGTGCAAGAGAAGGATGAAGTCAAGACAAAGGTTTCTGATCAAGGCTCCAAGTTTATTAGTCAGCACTGTGTTTATATAGGGAAAGCCCACAGACCCATCCTTTTCTCAGCAGGATTGAGTTGCAAAGCAAGCTCAGTGGGCAGTCTGGCTCCACCTGGGTCATTAAGGTCCAACTGGGGCAAACACTTAAGGTCTGTTTAGCCTGCTCAAGGCTTGGGGAAGGGCACAATCCCCCCCCCACCCCCGTTTTGTTTTTCAAAAATAAGCTGGATGGGGACACAAGATTTACTTGTTTTCCATAACCCTGTCTAGGGTATAGAGTGGTTAGGTGGCCGTGCCTGTCTTAGGTCCGTGCCTATATTGCTCCTTCTTACCCGTGGTGGACAAGAAACATAGCTTTCTGATTGACGTATGACTCTATCTTAGGTTGATAGGAGCTCAAGAACATGCTTACTGGTCCCTGGAAATGGCCTTCAAAAGCACACTCTTCCCATTCAGACCAAAGCCACGAAGGACATGTGAATGTGCACTCAATGCATTTCTTCATAGCCACGAGTAACTGCCATGGTGAACAGCTGAGCTTGCTGGAATCGATCCTATGTGAAGGCAACCAGTCTGCCTAAGATACGAAGTCCAAAAGTTAAAAGCAACAAGATTACAATTAGAAATTGAAGTTGTCTGCAGGGATGACCCAGGTACCACCAGATATATGGGGAGGGGGTTAAATTTGCTTCTACCACTATATCCAATAAAGTTTATGTAAAAGGGGCAGCAGGCCCAGACTGGCCACAGCTGTTTTTAAATTTTATTACTCTAGCAATCATCTTAATTACAAATATGAGTTAGTTAAAAATCCTGAGCCAGTGATTGAACTGCAAACTACAGCCAATGGAACACTGGCAGTTTAACCACAATCTTCAAGTTTCTCTTGTAACACCCAAGCACAACCACAACTTTGAAAAGCAAAATTCAACCTCTAACAAACAATCACACACAATACACAGAGAGGGAAGAGAACTTGAACCTCATCTCCAGTAGAAGCCAGAGAGGAAGCAGGATGACTCCCGTCCCTAGGAGAGCTCTGAAATAGCTTAAATACATTTTTTGCTAATGCTTCCCAGACAGGGGACAACTGCTTTTCTGAAACATATTCTCTCTCTCTCTCTCTCTCTCTCTCTCTCTCCTTCTCATATCATTTGTATATTTACCATTCCTACTTCTGGGAACCATACACAGCATAAATATACTTGAGCTAAGAGTGTTTCTAACATCTGTTTTTTTTAAACCCTGCTCCTCGCACCTGACGTAGCTTGTTTTGGCTGCGGACAAATGCCTATATAGAATTCCCCTGTCCCATCTGTGCTGCCACCTCCTAGGTGAGATGTGTCGGGTCAACCCTGTGTCAACCGAGCCTGCATCCTCTCTTTATGCACCTTCTGCAACAACAGCCTCCAAAAAATAAAAAAATAAAATTTATGGCTATCACTAGCATTAACGCTGTTCATTGTTTACCACTGTGCAGAATACTGTTACTTTTCCCATTTTCTATGGAGCTCCACAAAGGCAGCGTTTCTCAGTGGGACCCCCTGTTTTCAGCCCCCACCACCACACCTTGGGTGCCATCTGTAGCTGTCCAGCAGCCATGGATGAACTGGGAGGCTGTAAATGAATACGGACGGGGTGCAAGAGAAAGGATGAAGCCAGAACAAAAGTTTCTGATCAAGGCTCAAAGTTTATTAGTCAGCACTGCTTTTTTTGTTTGTTTATTTTTGCTTTTTTGAGACAGGGTTTTTCTGTGTAGCCTGGCTATCCTGGAACTCATTTTGTAGACCAGGCTGGCCTCGAACTCAGAAATCTTCCTGCCTCTGCCTCCGGAGTGTTGGGGTTAAAGGTGTGTGCCACCACCACCGGGCTAGCAAGTCTTTTATATAGGGAAACTGTGTTTATATAGGGAAAGCCCACAGACCCATCCTTTTCTCAGCAGGATTGAGTTGCAAAGCAAGCTCAGTGGGCAGTCTGCTCCTGTAGGAAACTGGCTCCACCTGGGTCATTAAGGTCCAACTGTGGCAAACACTTAAGGACTTAAGGTCTATTTAGCCTGCTCAAGGTTGGGGGAAGGGCACAAACAGGGGCACTCTCAGTTCTTCAAAGCTAACAATTTCTTCCCATTCCCCATGGTCAACCCCATAAAATATCGTTTTGTTTGTCTGCATGCACCAGCACAGTAGTGCACACATGTAGAAGTCAGAGAACAACTTAGACAAGTAGATTCTGTCCTTTTGCTATGTGTGGGCTGAGACTCAAACTCAGGTCTTCAGGCTCGGGGCGCTCTCCTTGACTCACTGAGTTATCCTTCTGGCTTTGATCGGATCTTCTGATCCGAGTAACTATCACTCCTAAGTCAAGAAGTCAAGAAGTCTGTTTTCGTTGGCCAACTGTTTTCGTAACACCTTCCTCCCCCCTCCCCCGCCAGCTGCCATCCTGCTCATAGGCCTGTTTGTTCGTTCAGGATGTGACCTTCCTCAGCAAGGTAGGATTGCAGATTGACCTGTTATTAACACCAGCTTTTATTGGAACTGCATCTCTATAATGAGGCAACCATAGCCCAGAAAACAGAGCTGGGCAGCAATACATCGCTCACTGGAAATCCCAGTGTTTAGTGACCAGTAGCTCTCTCTTCATACAGAATTCCATTTTCTGTGGGTTCAGTGCCCCTTGGATGGCTTGGATACCTAAGAAAGTATTAAGTAGAAAGTTCCAGAAAATAAATAATTCATACATTTTACATAATTTTGTATTATATTACCACAATTGCTCTAGTTTTATTATTAATCTCTGTTACTCTTTTTTAAAGAGCAGTTTAAACACAGTTATTTGTATTTTATGTTGATTAGTGTTTTGCTCCCAAGTTTGTTCAGTGCACCATGGGCATGTAGTCTCCATGGAGGCCTGAAGAGCCCCTGAAACTGGTGTTACAGACGGTTGTGAGCCACCAAAGGCTAGTGGGTAAGAAATCCTGGTCCTCTGCAAGAGCAAGAGGTGCTTTTAACAGTTGAGCCATCTCACAAGCCCCAACTAATCCTTCTATTGTGACTGATTTTATGTCACCTTTGTCATGGGTATTGGGTCCAGAAACAAATACAGTCATGGCTAAGGTTCAGTACTATACAAGGAGTCTTGGAATGAATCCTTGAAGACGGTGTGTGTGTGTGTTGTGTTGTGGTGTGTTGTGTTGTGTTGTGGTGTGGTGTGGTGTGTGGAGCTATGGCACAGCTGTTATAAGGTGGGGAGGAGGCTGTGGCACAGCTGTTCTTGCTGCTGTTAGGAAGTCAGGAAGTCTGGCTTCGTCGTGTTTTCTAGAGATTCCCGTTCTCTGGTCCTCTGCCTTTGCAGCTACACAGAGGTAGGAGCCACTGTACCTGCAGAGGCTTGACTGCAGCTCAGCACCTGCGGAGACTTTGCTCCTGCAGTGATGAAAAAGACCCTGGTGGTTTGAATGAGAATGGCCCAAGGCTCACACGTTTGGATGGATTAGGAGGTGTGGCCTTGTCGGTGAAAACAACACGGGGGTGGGGGTTAGGGGTTAGGCTTTGAGGTTTCAAAATCCCATACCAGGCCCAGTTCTTTTTTAACTGACAGTGGGTCGGGATGTAGTTCTTAACTTCTCCAGCACCATGCCCACCACGTGGGCCGCCATGTTCCCCGCATGATGACAACAGACTAAACCTCTGAACTGTGAGCCAGCCCCAATTAGGTGCTTTACTTTATAAGAGCTACTGTGGTCATGGTGCCTCTTCACAGCAATGGAACAGTGATGATGACAATGACTATAAGAAACTTAGGAGTCTGTAACAGTTGGAGGCACAGCATGCTGGCAGGAGATGGTCACAGGTCTTATCAATAGCGGTGGAGGGGGGGTTTACAAGATCTGCATCAAGGCCACCTCCAGGGGTGCACTTCCCCCAGCAAGGGTGTACCTCCTATAGGTTCCATAACCTCCCAGCACAGGAACCCCACCTGGGGACCAAGAGCTCAAATACAGGAGCCTCTAGGACCTTCCACATGTAAACAGCACACTTGGCATCTTACTTGTAGGCAGAAGAAAATCTCTAAACATGTCTTCCTTTATGTGTGATACCAAACATAATCCACTTGACAAATTAATTAATTATTAATTAATTAATTTATAGACAGGACTTCTTATATCCTGAGCTGGTCTTAACTTGCTATGTAGTTAAAGATGACCTTAAATTCCTGAGCCCCTAGCCCAGTGGTTCTCAATCTGTGGATCTCTATGCCTTTGGGGGTCTGAATGACCCTTTCACAGAGTTTGGATATCAGATACCCCCTGCATGTCAGACATTTATATTATGACTTGTAACAGTAGAAAATTATAGTCATGAAGTAGCAATAAAAATAGTTATGGTTGGGGGTCACAACCACATGAGGAACTGTATTAAAGTTTGCAGTATTAGGAAGATTGAGACCCACTGCTCTATCCTTTACTTCAAGCGTGGGATCAGAGGCCTGTGCCCAGCTTATGTTGGGGACTGAACTCAGGGCTTCATGTATGCTAGGCAAGAACTCTATCACAGATTGACATCTCCAGATTAAAATATGCTTATAAGAAAAGTAACTAAGATCTTCTTTCTGGCAACTAAGCAGGCAGGTGTAGCCTGTGGTCATGGAGTGGCAGAGCAGATGGACTAGTGTGTGTCTAGGATCCACCTGCTCCCAGGAGCTTAGCTGAGCCATAGCACTCTGTGACAGAGGAGAGCAGGTCACCCAGGGGTGCTGAGACAGGCTTGTTGACCCACAGGACAACAAGCACCAACTGGAAACAGCAGGACCAAATAGCACCAGAGATAACCAGATGGCAAAAGGCAAATGTAGGAACGTTACCAACAGAAATCAAGGCAACATGCCACAATCTGAACCCAATTCTCCCACAACAGAAGTCCTGGATACCCCAACACACTGGAAAAGCAAGAGTTGGATTTAAAATTACAGCTCGCCGGGAGTGGTGGCGCACGCCTGTAATCCCAGCACTTGGGAGGCAGAGGCAGGTGGATTTCTGAGTTCGAGGCCAGCCTGGTCTACAGAGCGAGTTCCAGGACAGCCAGGACTACACAGAGAAACCCTGTCTCGAAAAAAAACCAAAAAAAAAAAAAAAAATTACAGCTCATGATGCTGATAGAGGGCTTCCAGAAGGACATAAATAACTACCTTATAGAAATACAGGAAAACACAGGTAAACAGGTAGAAGACCTTAAAGAATTACTGGAAAGCACAACAAAACAGATGAAGGAATTGAACAAAACCATCCAGGATCTAAAAATGGAGTTAGAAACAATAAAGAAATCCCAAAGGGAAACAACTCTGGACATAGAAAACCTAGGAAAGAAGTCAGGAGTCATGGATGCAAGCATCAAGAACAGAATACAAGAGATAGAACAGAGAATCTCAGATGCAGAAGATACCATAGAAAGCATTGACACAACAGTCCAGGAAAATGCAAATGGCAAAAGGCTTGTAACAAACAAAAACAAAAACAAAAACAAAAAAACAAAAAACAAAAACAAAAAACCCTCCAGGAAATCCAGGACACAAACCTAAGGATTATAGGTACAGAAGAGAGCGAAGATTTCCAGCTTGAAGGGCCAGTAAATGTCTTCAACAAAATTATAGAAGAAAACTTCCCTAACCTATAGAGATGCACATAAATATACAAGAAGCCTACAGAACTCCAAACAGACTGGATCAGAACAGAAAGTCCTCCCGGCACATAATAATCAAAACACCAAATGCACTAAACAAAGAAAGAATATTAAAAGCGGTAAGGGAAAAAGGTCAAGAAACATATAAAGGCAGACCTATCAGGATTACATCAGACTTCTCGCCAGAGACTATGAAAGCCAGAAGATCCTGGGCAGATGCCCTACAGACCCTAAGGGAACACAAATGCCAATCTAGGCTATTATACCCAGCAAAACTCTCAATTACCATAGATGGAGAAACCAAGTTATTCCATGACAAAAACAAATTTACACAATATCTTTCCACAAATCCAGCCCTTCAAAGGATAATGAATGGAAAACACCAACAAAAGGAGGGAAACTACACACTAGAAAAATCAAGAAATTAATCTTTTTTTTTTTTTTTTTTTTTTTTTTTTTTTTTTTTTGGTTTTTTTCGAGACAGGGTTTCTCTGTGTAGTCCTGGTTGTCCTAGAACTCACTTTGTAGACCAGACTGGCCTCGAACTCAGAAATCCGCCTGCCTCTGCCTCCCAAGTGCTGGGATTACAGGCGTGCGCCACCACCGCCCGGCAAGAAATTAATCTTTTAACAAAACAAGAAGAGAGTCACACAAACATAACTCCACCTCTAATAACAAAAATAACAGAAAGCAACAATCACTTCTCCTTAATATCTCTTAATATAAATGGACTCAATTCTCCAATAAAAAGACATAGATAGACTTAACAAACTGGATACATCAGCAGGACCCAACATTTTGCTGCATACAGGAAACTCACCTGAGGCACAAAGACAGACACTACCTCAGAGTAAAAGGCTGGAAAATAATTTTCCAGGCAAATGGTCCTAAGAAATGAGCTGGTGTAGCCATTCTAATATAGAATAAAATCAGTTTTCAACCTAAAGTAATCAAAAAAGATAAGGAAGGTCACTTCATACTCATCAAAGGAAAAAATCTACCAAGATGGACTCTCAATTATGAACATACATGCTCCAAAAACAAGGGTACCCACATTCATAAAAGAAACTTCACTAAAGCTCAAAGCACACACTGCACCCTATTCAATAATAGTGGGAGACATCAACACCCTACTCTGATAGAAGAAATGGACAATTCAGGGAAACATAAACTAAACAGAGAAATAGTGAAACTAACATAAGTTATGAACCAAATGGATTTAACAGAAATCTATAGAACATTTTATCCTAAAACAATAGAATATACCTTCTTCTCAGTACCTCACCATACCTTCTCCAAAATTGACCATATACTCTGTCACAAAACAGACCTCAGCAGATATAAGAAGATAGAAATAATTCCATGAACCCTATCAGATCACCACGGACTAAGGCTGGTCTTTAATAACAACAAAAACAACAGAAAGCCCACATACACATGGAAACTGAACAACATTCTACTCAATGATAACTTGGTCAAGGAATAAATAAAGAAAATTTAATGAAAACAAAGGCACAACATACCCAAACTTATGGGACACAATGAAAGCAGTGCTAAGAGGAAAACTCATAGCTCTGAGTGCCTCAAAAAAGAAACTAGAAAGAGCATACACTAACAGCTTAGCAGCACAGCTAAAGACTCTAGAACAGAAAGAAGCAAATATACCCAAGAGGAATAGGCGGTAGGAAATAATCAAACTCAGGGCTGAAATCAACCAAGTAGAAACAAAAAGAACTATACAAAGAATCAACCAAACTAGGAACTGGTTCTTTGGAAAAAACCAACAAGATAGATTAAACCCTTAGCCAAAGTAACCAGAGGGTACAGAGGCAGTATACAAATCAGCAAAATCAGAAATGAAAAGGGAGACATAACAACAGATACTGAGGAAATCCAAAAAAATCATCAGATCCTACTAAAAAAGCCTATACTCAACAAAAGTGGAAAATCTAGATGAAATGGACAATTTTCTAGACAGATACCAGGTACCAAAGTTAAATCAGGATCACAGAAATGATCCAAACAACAATACCATAACTCCTTTTTTTTTTTTTTTTTGGTTTTTAGAGACAGGGTTGTGTAGTTCCGGCTGTCTTAAAACTCTCTCCGTAGACCAGGCTGGCCTCGAACTCAGAAATCCGCCTGCCCCTGCCTCCCAAGTGCTGGGATTAAAGGCGTGTGCCACCACTGCCCAGCCCATAACTCCTAAAGAAATAGAAGCAGTCATTAATAGTCTCCCAACCAAAAAAAGCCCAGGACTGTCCCGCGCTACCGTCTCGCCAGCAAGAACGACGCGGCACACTCAAGATCCTTCTGCAGCAAAGCTTTAATGCTCTTGAGAGGGAGAGCATAAGCCTACAGAGCGGAGACCCAAATACCCAGAAGCCCATCCCTTATATAGGCTGCAACCCCTGCCTCGGATGTGTCATCCCCTGATTGGCTGCAGCTCGGGAGAGGCGGAGACCAAGGGATGGTAAACTACCCAGCACCTGTGCACTGACTTGTTTACTTCACGCCGGCAGGATGTTTGGGCCGGCCGGATGTTTGGGCCAGCAGGATGTTTGGGCTGGCTGGATGTTTGGGCCGGCCGGATGTTTGGGCTGGCCGTCGGCTCCCCACACAGGACCAGATGGGTTCAATGCAGAGTTCTATCAGACCTTCAAAGAAGACCTAATACCAATACTCTTCAAACTATTCCACAAAATAGAAACAGATGGAACACTACCCAATTCATTTTATGAAGCTACAATTACTTTGATACCTAAACCACACAAAGACCCAATTTCCCTTATGAATACTGATGCAAGAATATTCAATAAAGTTCTTGCCAACCAAATCCAAGAATACATCAAAATGATCATTCACCATGATCAAGTAGGCTTCATCCCAGGAATGCAGGAATGTTTCAATATATGGAAATTCATCAATGTAATTCACTATATAAACAAACTCAAAGAAAAAAACTACATGATCATTTCATTAGATGCCGAGAAAGCATTTGACAAAATCCAACATCTCTTCATGATAAAAGTCTTGGAAAGATCAGGAATTTAAGGCCCATACCTAAACATAGTAAAAACAATAAACAGCAAACCAGTAGCCAACATCAAACTAAATGGAGAGAAACTTGAAGCAATCTCACTGAAATCAGGGACTAGACAAGGCTGTCCACTCTCTTCCTACCTGTTCAATATAGTACTGGAAATCCTAGCCAGAGCAATTAGACAACAAAAGGAGGTCAAAGGGATTCAAATTGGAAAGGAAGAAGTCAAAGTATCACTGTTTTCAGATGATATGATAGTATACTTAAATGATCCCCCCAAAAAAACTCCTACAGTTGATAAACAACTTCAGCAATGTGGTTGGATATAAAATTAACTCAAACAAATCAGTGGCCTTACTATACTTAAAGGATAAAGAGGCTGAGAAAGAAATTAGGGAAATGACACCCTTCACAATAGTCACAAATAATATAAAATATCTTGGTGTGACTCTAACCAAGCACATGAAAGATATGTATGACAAGAACTTCAAGTCTCTAAAAAAAGAAATTGAAGATCTCAGAAGATGGAAAGATCTCCCATGCTCATAGATTGGCAGGATTAATATAGTAAAAATGGCCATCTTGCCAAAAGCAATCTACAGATTCAATGCAATCCCCATTAAAATTCCAACTCAATTCTTCATAGAGTTAGAAAGAGCAATTTCCAAATTTATCTGGAATAACAAAAAATCCAGGATAGCAAAGACTTTTCTCAACAATAAAAGAACTTCTAGGGGAATCACCATCCCTGACCTCAAGCTATATACTACAGAGCAATAGTGATAAAAAAAACTGCATGGTATTGGTACAGTGACAGGCAGGTAGATCAATGCAACAGAATCAAAGACCTAGAAATGAACCTTCACGCCTATGGTCACTTGATCTTTGACAAAGGAGCTAAAACCATCCAGTGGAAAAAAGACAACATTTTCAACAAATGGTGCTGGGCAGTCAACATGTAGAAGGTTGCAAATTGATCCATTCTTATCTCCCTGTACAAAGCTCAAGTCCAAGTGGATCAAGGACCTCAACATAAAACCAGATACACCGAATCTAAAAGAAGAGAAAGTGGGGAAGAACCTGGAGCTCATGGGCACAGGGGAAATTTTCCTGAATAGAGCACCAATAGCTTATGCTCTAATATCAAGAATTGACAAATGGAGCTCATAAAAATTCAAAGCTTCTGTAAGGCAAAGGACATTGTCAATAGGACAATAGATTGGAAATAGATCTTTACCAATCCTACATCTGATAGAGGGCTAATATCCAATATATACTAAGAACTCAAGAAGTTAGACTCCAGAGAACCAAATAACCCTATTAAAATGGGGTACAGAGCTAAACAAAGAATTCTCAACTGAGGAATACCATTTGACTGAGAAACACCTAAAGAAATGTTCATTATCTTTAATCATCAGGGAAATGCAAATCAAAACAACCCTGAGATTCCACCTCACAACAGTCAGAATAGCCAAGATCAAAAGCGCAGGGGACAGCAAATGCTCGAGAGGATGTGGAGAAAGAGGAACACTCCTCCATCCTGGTGGGATTGCAAGCTGGTACAACCACTCTGGAAATCAGTTTGGCAGTTCCTCAGAAAATTGGACATAGGATTACCTGAGGACCCATCTATACCATTCCTGGGCATATACCCAGAAGATGCTCTAACATATAATAAGGACACATGCTCCACTATGTTCATAACAGCCTTATCTATAAGAGCCAGAAGCTGGAAAGTACCCAGATATCCCTCAACAGAGGAATGTATACAGAAAATGTGGTACATTTATACAATGGAATACTACTCAGCTATTAAAAACAATGAATTCATGAAATTCTTAGGCAAATGGATGGAACTAGAAAATATCATCCTTAGTGAGGTAACCCAATCACAAAAGAGCACACACGGTATACACTCGCTGATAAGTGGATATTAGCCCAAAAGCTCAGAATACCCAAGATACAACTCACAGACCAAATGAAGATCAAGAAGAAGGAAGACCAAAGTGTGGATACTTTGATCCTTATTGAAAAGTAGATTAAAATACCAATGGCTCACAGTCAACCAATAAAATGCTCCCCAATGGAGCAGCTAGAGAGAGGACCCAAGGAGCTGAAGATGTTCATAGCCGTGCAGGAGGAACAACAATATGTACCAACCAGTACCCCCAGAGCTCCCAGGGACTAAACCACCGACCAAAGAATACACATGGAGGGACCTATGGCTCCAGCTACATATGTAGCAGAAGATGACCATTTCAGACATCAATGAGAGGAGAGGCCATTGTTCCTGTGAAGGCTCAATTCCCCAGAATAGGGGAATGCAAGTCAGGAAATGGGGGGGGGGATGGAACAGGGGGGCTTTGGAGGGGTAACACAGAAAGGGGATTCCATTTGAAATGTAAATAAAGCAAATATCTAATAATCAAAAAAGAAAAGTAACTAAAAGAACACTGCTTAGTCTAGATGTCATATTGGTACATACGTTTTTTTCTTTGCACAGTAGATTGCAATTTCTTTTTTCTTTTTCTTTTTTTGTTTCTTCTCATGTAACAGCTCTGGCTGTCCTAGAACTTGTTTAGTGGACCATGTTGACCTAAAAAAATCACAGAGATCTGCCTGCCTCTGCCTCCTGAGTGCTGGGATTAAAGGCATTACCATGTCTGGCTCAATAATTTCTTAATATTGGGAATTAGTAAAAATCTTATTCAGACAATTCAAATGAACCGTTAAGCCTGCACTTTCCCTGAAGAGAGCATGGTCAAAAGCATCTGTGCACGCATGTTTGTTTAATGAGTAGCCCTCCTTTCTGGTTTTGCTGAGTCTTCCATGGATGTTGGTTGCAGGTCAGGGTTATCACCAGCATGTGAGTCCAGTGCTTCGTGAACACAAATTCAAACTCTGTATACCAGTACCTTGGATTGTGGGACGGGGTTAATAAAAAGTCAGACAGTTGGACCATGATGTCTCACTCTCCAGAGGAAGGAGTGCTTGCGTGTGTTTTTGCCCCATGAATGTATCTATGTCCATGCACACTCATGAGCACACGCACATGCACATGTGCACACACACACAGATCACACATTTGGATGATGGGACCTTCTTAAGGGAGATATAAGACACATTCCTTAATTACGCTATAATGCCGGCCTAAAATGTTCTCTTGAGATAGTAAAAGGGCAAATTCTATTATCCACTTGATATCTAGTAAGGGACCGAAGGGCTGGAACGTTGCTAAAGGAAAGGGACCATTGACTCTAACAATGGCTTTTTGTTATAGTGACTTGGGCCATAGCTGCTACTAAAACCACTGGTGGCCAAGACGTCATCATTCAGCAAGAGTTGTCTAATCTGGGTCCAACCAATAATGAAGACACACCCTCCCCCATGACCTATGGAAACAGATGTTGCTTTTTTATGTATAAACAAGAGGAGCACTGAAGAATCGCAAAGAGGCCTAGGATCTGTGGCATGATTTTATGAGGCTCTGCCTGAAAACCTCATGTTGAAAACCATGAGTCACCCCATCCCTATCTCTAAAGCCAGAACTAATTATACTTAATATAAGGATGGAATATAGGTTCCGCAGGTAAAAACATAACAAGTAAAATCCACTCAGTGTTTCCCTAGAAGCACATGAAGAGACACCACACCGAGCCCGCCCAAGTTGCTCAAATACCAGCAATGACTAGTGTGCCTCCAATGGTCTGCCTTTTGGGTGATGGTGACTGGTGTTACCGGAAGTCAACCTTAGAGAAGATGTTTCCACACAAACAGGCATGGGGGTGGGGTCAGGGATGCTGAGGTGTTAGGGCTGAGGAGATGGCTCATCAGTGAAGTTCTTATCTCATTAGCGTGAGATTTTGAGCTAGACAGTGTGGTGGTTTCCACAGGACGCTCGCCACAGCCTCGGGCATTTGAATACCTGGTCCCAGCGGGCGGTGCTGTTTGGGTGGGTTTAGGTGTTGCCTTGATGGAGACGTGCACTGCTGCCGCCGGCCTAGTTCTCTTTCCTGCTTGCAGTTCCGATTTGAACCCTCAGCTGCTGCCCCGGCTGCTGTTCCCGCTGCTATGCATGCCTCCGGCTGCTTCTGCTCCAGCAGGACAGACTCTTACCCCAAATGAACTCTCTCTTCTGTAAGCTGCCTTTGTCACGGTGTTTGAAATGTAATTAATTCAGGTAGACACATCCCAGGAGCCCATTGGCCTGCCAGCCTGACCTCCTTGGCAAGTCTTGAAAATTAAAAGGTGGATAGCAAGGGAGGCTGGCTTCTGATCTCCACATACACTTGCATGTATGCGCACGTGTGTGTGCGCACACACACCACACACCACACACACACAGACACACAGACACACACACACACACACACACACACACACACACACACAGACACACACACACACACACACACACACACACACACACACACACACACACACACACACACACACAGACACACACACACACACACACGTGCACATTCATGCCCAGTGCTGACTAAATGTTCTTGGAGATGCTTTCACACTGTCTCCTACTGGTGTGTGGTCTCCTGGAAGCCTTTTTATTTATCCATGGCATTTGCTTACTGTCTATGAGGAAGTAAAAATGGGAGGGGAGCAGAGACAATAGCAGACAGGACATTTAAGAGGATGGTGGCAGCCGGACAAGGCCTGAAAGTTGATGGGACAAGTGTTAACATGTACTGGGGACAGTGAAAGGATAAGGTTGCAAGCTAGGAATCCCCCGTGCCTGAGTCTTGGGTGACCCCAAAGGAGGGGGGGTGGGGTGGGGTGGGGTAGGGTGGGGTGGGGGGGTGGGTGTGGGTGGGTGGGGGTTCAGTCCACTCTTTGTTGGCCTGGAAGTATGCATACATCGAGCCTGCCTCCAGGGTCCGGCCGCGAGCCTCTGGGAGTGTCCCTGGCGTTTTTTTCCCATCTCGCCTCTGCGGAGCGGCTATGGCAAGGACAAGCGTGGCTGGGGTCTGGCAGAATCACCTCGGGGGCTGCGGAGCACCTGCCTGGGGGCACTTAGGTCCCCCTATTGCCAGTGGGGGAGGGTGGACGTGACACTGTGTGTGGCGGCCACATAAGTGGAAATGACTTAACTAGTTCTTCTGGCCTCTGTGGGAGGCTGATAGGTTCTCAGAGAACGTGAGTTCGGAAGGTTTGAACTGATTGGCTTAGAAGCTTGTGGTAGGCGGGTTCTGTTATAAGCCTATAAAAAGCCAATCCAAGCCAGCCCACACGGGCTCACTTCTTTTACCCTGCGTGGTGAGACTGTGACCCCCAGAGCTCTGGAAATTTAAATCCCTCTTGCAAATTGCATCAGGTCTGTTTCTCGTGAGTGATGGGGTGCCGGTTTCCGAGGCGTGGGGTGCTGGGGTACCCCCGTTTTTTCTTTCGGGTCTTACAACAGGATTCCCTGGGGCTGCAGGCAGTGGAGTGACCCGAGGGAGGCACCGGAGGGCGTGGTCAGGGAGGGACTACAGAGCAAAGGCGGCGGATGGATGGGAAAGAGCTGCATACACCTTCTGATGCCAGGGACCAGGCTGCTGAAGGGACAAGCTAGTGCCTGGCCAGTGGTGGCTTGAAGGGCAATGGTCCCTAGGGGCTCATATCTGATTGCTTGGTCCCCCACTGGTGCAACGGTCTGGGAAGGATTAGGAGCTGCAGCCTTGGTAGAGGGGGTGTTGCTTCGCCTCGTGCTTGTGAGGCCTGAGCTCCTAGCGCCAGCTCCCGGCCCCAGCCCCCAGCGGCCGTGCTCCCTCTGACAGTCATGGACTCGTGCTCTGGAGCAACCCGAGCCCGGGATTAAATGCTTTCCTTTAGTAAGTTGCCTTGCCCATGGAATCTGTCGCAGTGTTGAAAGTTAAGGGACCCATCCTCTTCAGAGCGGTCCCATGACTTAGATCACACAGCTAGGAGCGAGGCACCCCAACTGGCCCTCACTATACAACATCCAGGGCGAGGTTTCCACTTAGCGGAGAATGAAGAGACTTTCCTAAAATGAACACACGAAGGAACACACACTCAAAGGCACTGAATTATGGGGCTCCTCAAAAGCTTTTATTCTTTTCTTTTCTTTCTTTTTCCTCCCCACCCCTCCTCCTTCTTTTACATGGCTTGATACACACTTCAGGGCATTTCAAATTCGTTTAAGTTATAACAGTGGGGAGATTTCATTCCAGTGCTTCAGAAATGTCATCATCCCGGAGAGGGCTGGCTCTGGCTAACAAAGGCTTTGTCATAATTCCGATGAATCATTTCAGACAAACAGCGAGTGCCTTAAATAACACTTAAGTGCTTTGAGAGGGCAGAACAAACACACACACACACACACACACACACACACACACACACACACACATACACACACGTTCTCCAGAAGTTTAAAAGTGCCCCGACAGTGTAGGAAGCATGGCTTCCTCCATCCTGGGACGACATGACATCATGGCAGTCAGCTGACAGGGGCTCAGCAGCCAGCAGCCTCCGGGACAGCTCTCCGACTGAGTCCTGGGAGCCTTTTGGCAGATGGGCTAGCGGAATGGGGTTATGAACTTGCTTAGCAGGCCCCCACCCTCCTGCAGCTGCCAGCGGTGATCAGAAACCCTTCATCCAGGAGGCAGGAAGTTTCTCCACCATCAGTTCCACCAAACGGAGCGGCAGAACCCAGAATCAGGCATTGAGGCCATCATCAAAGGGCCAGAAGCCCCTCTCCTCCTCAACGCCTGGGCAGAGTACATGTGTACAGTGTTTGCAAATTAAATGACTTCCTTAAATTACAATAAACCATACAATTCTCTTTGAAAAGTCCAATCCCATTCTTAAAATTAACTTACAAAATCGTGCAAAACCCAACACTGACTTCAAATAAATAGGATGAAGAGGTGCGAAGAGCGGGACTTCTGTTGTTGCTGTCCTTTCTTTCTCTTCTTTTAAAATTGAGTTTAAAAAACACCAGCTGCGTCCAAGCCTCTGCAGGGTAGCCTCCCGCTGGAGGCCGCTCCCCACAGCTCTCAGCCACACATCTGAGAGGCGAGCTGTGCTCAGAGCTCAGTGGATGCCCCCGCTGAGGTCCTGCACCGCGCCCTCTCTGATGAGCTTCCGGAGGAACTCGGTCTCGGAGGTCACATTGTGCATGACCTGCCAGTTCATGGCGCCCATGCACAGGCTGTCAAAGTAGTGCAGCGGGGTCCGGGGCTGACTGAGGTCGTAGCCAAAGCCCGCCAGGCTGACTTCATCACACAGGTGCGTGGCCAAGACGGTGGCAATGATGCCGATCGTGGGGATGTTCTGGGGACAACACAGACCAATTTATTCATTAAAAAAGTAAGATTTCAACTATTTTTTTTAACTCATTTCATTTTTGAGATTATACTTATTATAAATACATAATTTTTAAAAATTATTTTTGGTTTTTCAAGACCAAAAGACAGGGTGTCTCTGTGTAGTCCTGGCTGCCCTAGAACTCGCTCTGTAGAGCAGACTGGCCTCGAACTCACAGAGGTCCATCTGCCTCAGTCCTGGGTGCCGGTATTAAAGGTGTTCACCACTGGTGTATTTTTAGTGTGTGTGTGTGTGTGTGTGTGTGTGTGTGTGTACACATATGCACTTGGATGCACATGTCACTGTGCATGCCTGGAGGTCAGATGACAACTTCCACCTTTTCTTTCCTTTCACCATGTGAGTCTGAGATTGAACTTGTATGCTACATGCCACATTCTCCCCTGTACTTTGTTGTTTTGTTTTTGTTTTTTTAAGGATAGATGTCTTGCCATGTGCCCCTAGCTGGCCTCTTCCTATGATGCCCTGCTTCAACCTCTGGAGTGCTGGATTACAGCTAGTCGCTCTACCTGGCTACATTTACTCCTTTCAAATCTGACTCAGATAACTTCCGCCTGGCAGGTCCCAGGCTCGTGCCCCTTCTGGCATGCCCTCTGTCTGCACGGCATTGTGCCATGCCTCCTGGGATGTGCAACCCTGGCACAAAGCTTTCTGGATCTTCAGTCACGTTTTGGATAAAAACAGCACCATAAGACAAGTGCAGACAGCCTGCGGGTGACAGCCCTCCCTGGGGGTTGCCATGTTCCGGTCGCAGGCTGTGCTCTGTGTCTAAAATGCATGGCCCCATAAGGGTCTCCTGCATTTCTGCAGTGCTTGTGCATACAAGGAGATCTTGGGAAGAGGACCCCCCCACACACATACACACTGATACTCTCCTGTGTTTCACATGTCTTATACAAATACATATGTATTTATAAGGTATTCTTAATGTGTCTCCATTTTGATTATAACTTATCACGTGAGGCCTGATATGGACCTTCCCACTTAGGATATCATGTCAGCCCTCAGGGAGCTTTTCATTTTCAGATTCAGGATGTTCGACCTGGATTTGGTTTTGGCCAGCTTTTAACACACTGATGGTTCTCTCATTTTAGTGAAGACTGTGGCTTCAACAAGAGTTCCCCCAGAGCTCAGACTCTGATGGGATCAGGGACACTTCCAGGAGCTCCGTTCATTCTAAACTGCCTCCCGATCCACGGGCATCCGCTTCCCAAAGCCAGCCTCACTGGTCAAAAAGGGTTGTCGCAGCCAGTCTGCACTCCTGTTCACGGACAGAGAGATGGATGCCAAGGACGCTCCGTGCTGGGGCCGTGTGTCCTGTCTCGTGTCCTCCAACACGCAGCCTGGAGTTCAAGTGAGAGGCAGGGCGCTTGGTACACAGGGGATCCCCCGCCAGTGCCTGTGCAACTGTGTGTGAAATCAACTGTTCATGGAAGCAGTGCATGAAGAGAGATCAGCGAGGCCTGCTGGGGCTGCCAAGATGGCTTAGCAGGTAAAGGTGACTGCTGCCAAGCCTGATGATCTGAGTTCAAGCCCCAGGGCCAACAAGGTGGAAGGAAGAGAACTGACTCCTACAAGTTGTTCTCTGACTTACACACACACACACACACACACACACACACCTATGTACTCACACGCGCATGCATGCCTGCATACACACATACAAAAACAAATAAACAAATGTAATTTTTAAAAGAGGACTAGAACCTTCCCAAATTGTGTCATCTGTACTAAAAAGCCCTGAGACCACATCTCCTCATGGCCCACAAAACCTTTCCACTTGATGGAAGGGCATATATACATGAGGAAGTCTCCGATGTGAGATTTTTCAGAGCAGACCAAGGCTGGCTTTGAACCTGCCATGAAGCAGAGGATAATCCTAAACTTTTGATCCTCCGACCTCTACCTCCTGGGTGCTAGGAGTGCAGACACGCCTGGTCTGTGCAGTTCTGGGGCTGGAACGCAGGCACTGGTGAATGTGGACAAGCACTCTGTCAACTGAGCACCTTTAGAAAATCATCGCTTAGTGGTAAATACCCAGGCTTCATTCAGCATTTTGCTACAAATGCCATGGTAGTATATATCTATGACTGCCTGATAATGGGAGATTCATCTATTTTTATTTATTTCTTTTTTCTTTTTTTTTCTTTTTTTCTTTTTCTTTTTCTTTTTTTTCTGTTTTGGTTTTTTGAGACAGGATTTCTTTGTGTAGCCTTGGCTGTCCTGGAACTCACTCTGTAGACCAGGCTGGCCTTGAACTCAGAGATCCATCTGCCTCTGCCTCCCAAGTGCTGGGATTAAAGGTGTGCGCCACCACCGCCTGGCACTATTTTTATTTTTTATAATCAAGGTTTCAGAATAACATTGGTGGATAAAAGAAAGCCATTCTTTATGAGGCAAGGTTTCACCATGTAACTGAGTCTGAACCTGCCTTGACCTCCTGAGTACTGGGCCCATGGGGATGCCAAACACCCAGCCAAGGTCATTCTTATTTTATCATTTTAAAAGATTTTATCTTTATTATTTGTGTGTGTGTGTGTGTGTGTGTGTGTGTGTGCATGTGAACGTATGCTCTGTCTCTGTCTCTCTCCCTCTCGTGTGTGTGTGTGTGTGTGTGTGTGTGTGTGTGTGTGAGAGAGAGAGAGAGAGAGAGAGAGAGAGAGAGAGAGAGAGAGAGAGGCAGGCGCCCTGGAACTGGAGTTACAGACATGTAGGAGCCACCAGATGTGGTGCTGGAAACTGGATTAAGGTCTTCTGTAAGAACATGTGCTTGTGATTGCCGAGCCATCTCCATGGCGACCATCTCCATGGCGACCATCCCTATTTGAAGCTAAAGCATACCGCTAATACAGGGAAAGGGCTGCTTTACTCTACCTACGTTGCTGCCAGACAAAGATCTTTAAAATTTGCTACTAGGTGAGCAAAAAGCCCAGTCAGGCGTGGTGGGGCCTGCTGGTGATCTCAGTCCCTGGATGCAGAGGCAGGGGAATGAAGGGAATTTTAAGGCCAGCTTGGTCTATATAGTGAGTTCTCGGCCAGCCAGTGTCACTTAGTGAGATCATATTTCAAAAACAAAACAAAATACAACAAAGAAAGTATGGTTAAAAAAAAAAAAAGCCACGGTGGCTCTAGCTGCCTTTTATTTAATTACTGGGGACTAAATACTTTATTATATATATTATTTATTTATTTTATTTTCTTCTTTTGTCAAATGTTCATTTTTATCTCTATTAATTTTTTTTTATTATCTGTACGAGTATTTTGCCTTCATGTACACAAGTGTATCATATGCATACATGAATCCAGAAGTGGGCACTGGATCTCCTAAACCTGGAGTTGCAGACATTATGAACTGCTATGTGGGTTTTGGGAACAGAACTCAGGTCCTCTGGAAGTATAGCCAATGCTTTTAGCTGTCAGCGGCCATGCTCTGACCTGTCAGAGGTCAGTGCGCTCAACTGTAAGTAAGCACTGAGCCATGTCTCCAGCTCCATTCTATCTATCTATCTATCTATCTATCTATCTATCTATCTACTTATTTATTTATACATGCTCTTTTGTTTTAGCTCTAGGAAGAATTCTTTGTATTTTGAACATTGTTACTTGGTCATACATTTGCTAAATCTTGTTTAAGAAAGATTTCCTTGCTGGGTATGGTGATATGCACTATAGTCCCAGCACTCCAGAGGCAGAGGCAGAGGCAGAGGCAGAGGCAGAGGCAGAGGCAGAGGCAGAGGCAGAGGCAGAGGCAGAGGCAGAGGCAGAGGCAGAGGCAGAGGCAGAGGCAGAGGCAGAGGCCGGTGGATCTACATGAATTTGAGGTTAGCCTGATCTACAAAGTGAGTTCCAGGACAGCCAGGACTATACAGAGAAAGCATATCTCAAAAAAGGGATTTCCATACAGGTCTTTAAAAGTTTTTAAAGACATGAGCCTCACTACCAAGCTACAATAAGAAGAGGATTCTCCACAGCATCCCCTTCTGGCAGCATATGCTAATTGCAGGCTAACACCCTACTAATGGACAACCTAGAACAATAAGGTTTTCAAATCAGGCTGCAATGTAAATCATCTGGGTAAATTTGAAAATCCCCATGTACAGACCATAACACTGACCAATATAGCCTGAATGTATGGAATGGGGCCAGGCTGCAAAGCACTGTCTTAGACGGCTGACTTTATTATCTTCTGTGAAGTGATGGTAAATACCAAATCTTACTATTCTGGATAAAACACAAACTTTTTAGATTAACAATGTGTCCCTTAGTGTGGCTGTAGGGCAAAGATACCCTAAGTCACCTTCTCATCAGTGAGGTGCCACTCTGCTGAAGAGCACACCAGGAAGAAGGCTACTTCAACCGTGAAGAGCCCTGGCACCAAGGGGTAGAATAATAACCACACACGGACTTGTCTGGTCAGTGAGTAGGCTTCCCTACTAGAGATGCTTCTAGAACAGCGGTTCTCAACCTTCCTAATGCTGAGACCCTTTATTATCCTCATGTGTGGTGAATAATAAAATTATTCTTGTTGCTACTTCATAACTGTAATTTTGCCACAGGTATGAATCATAATTCAAGTATCTGATATACAGGATGTCTGACATGCAACCCCTGTGAGAGGGTCATTTGATCCGCCAAAAGGTTGCAACCCACAGGTTGAGAGCCGCTGTTCTAGGGGTACAGATAAGTCCACACAAAACTTGAACAAGTTTCCTCCTGTCCACAGACAACAGTTAACCAAGCAGTCATAAAGCTACCTTATCATGGCCCCAGAGCCTTGACTGAGGCTCTGAGTACTGAAGGATGTCGAAGGCAGTCTCCTTGATGATAACCGGGTTCAAGATCCTGAAGTGCTTGGCCTGGAGTGGGATTTTCTCTGCCACCTGCTTCCAAAAGAAGAGACGGACCCAAAATGGCTGAGGGAAGAAAGCAGGCAACCGTTAGGATGCTTAGAAACGGAGTCCTGTCAACGGGGTGACATGAGAGTCACTGCTAATCAGGCCGAGGCCGTGGGCCTGACTCCAGCTGGCTTTGTAGCCCAAACCCTAGAGTGTCGTCATCTAAATGCATGTGAATCCAGCAGTACTTCAACCCAACAGTGTAACCCTGAAACTTGCAATTTACAGAGGTGGCACAGACCTGAACAGAAACGACAGAGCCAGCTCGTTTGCTTGAGGGAGAGATTCCCCAGGAACGACTGGAGGGTGTCTCTTTTACAATCTACAGCCACCGTGTTCCCCGGGAAGGACAATGAACTGGCTGGATTTAAGGGTACTGAATGCTGTGGGGCCTCGCTGGATGGGTCCTCACCACGCACGCACCCACTTCACACTGACTTTAGTTCCTAGTCTCATAAAGTTGTTTAGCAACAGGCTGTGGGTCACTTCATTTTTCCATCAGAAATTGTACGCAATAGAAAATCCAGAAGATCACAATAATCTGCAGAGAAATCAGGCTCTGGAGATAGAAATGGCTCCATCACATAGTACAGAGCTAATTTAAAACAATGTGTATTTTAGCTTTCTATTTAGTGTGTGTGTGTGTGTGTGTGTGTGTGTGTGTGTGTGTAGAAAGATCTCTGGGAGTCATTTCTCTCTCTCTCTCTTTTTTTTTTACCATGCAGCTCCCTGGGATTGAACTTGGGTTGTCAGGCATGGAGGCAGGCCCCTTTACCCTCCGAGCCACCTCTGCTGACCCTCTCTTAGTTTTAGAGATAGATGTTTGTGATCAGCTTGATAACTGAGCTCTGAAAATTATTTCACTTTAATAGATGGAACTACAAAGTAACGTTATTTGATTACTGGAAAGGCCAACAACAGGAATCTGACCAAGTGGAAGGTTCTGTTCTGCCTTTCTAGAAGACTTTGGATTTACCTCAATGACAGGATACGTCATGACTATAGCATTTTGGAGAACATCTTTGGGATGAAAAAAATATATGTATGTATATACATATATACATATATACATATTCACTCTTCATCCTAGCAATCTCACTTGAACTAACTAAAAGCCATTCCAGTCTATTCTGGAGAACAAGGTAACTAACCTCAGAATAGAAAGTGTGGTCCTAAAGTTCATACTTCCTTTTAGTAATGACCCCCATTTTCACAGAAAAGTCTCTCCTAGTTTTAATTTACTTGTTTGTTTATAAGGCAGGATCACATGTAGCCCGGGCTGGCCTCCAACTCTATGCAGCTGAGGATGACCCAGAGCTCACCCTCCTGCTCGCTCTTCCCAAGTGCCGAGATTACAGGTGTGCACCCCTATGCCTGACTTTTTGCGGTGCTGGGGACTGAGCCCAGGCCTTCTGCACGGCAGGCAAGCACTCTACAACTGAGCTGCATTTTCACTTCTATGAACCAGTTCTTACCTAGGCTCTGGAAGCAATTTGTAGCAAGGGTTCTGAGGGGTTTCTACAGACAGAGAGTATAATTTGAAAGACAACACAAGTATGAATTCTACTGTGTCTATTTAAAATAAATGTCCATAATTGCAATCCAAGATGTTCTAACATTTTACCAATGTCTGACTGCCCGAGGAATTTGAGATCTTACCAGGCTTTCATTTTTAACCATTGCTTGAAGCCACTTGAAATCAACACTCTTAAATAAAACAGCAACGAACAAGTCATTGGCGTAGTACTCAACATCCGACAGCGGAGCACCCTCTGGGTAAGTCATCCTTATAGTAGTTTTATTTCCAACATGTTCAGAATAACCCTCAACTGGTGCACTGTTTAGCCTGGTCAAACAAAAGGAAACAATTGACAAAGGAGGCTGTTAACCATCTCATCACACCACATGACATCCCAACATCCTATGTCACGTCCTCCATGAATCACGACACTGACTGTCCTCATAGTCCTGAATGAATGCAGCCTACATGGAGGGACACCAGCACATGGCCCTAGACTGTCAACGTAAGCAGTTCTGGCAAGTCCTGGTGTTTTAAGCTAATCCAAACATATAACATTTGCAGCTTTCATGGATATTACTTTCTTTGAAAATCTCCTGTTTGGTTTGATAATGAAGAGTTCTTGATAGAATTCCAGCTTCCCGAGTACATGGGGTCACAGAGATGTGCCACTGTGCCAGCTAGTTAATGGTCTTCTGAAATCTCATAAAAGTGTCTGCTGTGCGGTTGTGTCTAAACTTTCTGTCTCATGGCTACTTCCTCTTCCGGACCTTAAACACCTAATCCCTTGGTTATTAAAAAAAAAAAAAAAAGCTACTGAATAGGTCAACTAAATGCCAAAGCAAGCTGCTGGGCCAGATTGTTTTCTTCTGTTTTGAAACTGAAGGGCCCGGTTTGTACACACACTCTGGTCCTGAGCATCATGCCCTTGTGCTCAGGAAAGGCACGCTCAAGGTCTTAGGGCTTGTTATTTGCAACTTTCAAAAATGGGTCAGCAGAGAGTGATGGTTCAGATGGACCGTCAGTGGACTGACTTAAAATCGTTCAGGTTTACCTGGCCCGCTCTGCTCCGCTCCCAGCCATCTGTGGCTCCTTTCTGCTTCCTCCTGGGTTCTTTTCCTTGCCCCTTTCAATACCCAACCTTTCCTGCCAAGGCCTGTTACCCACTGCGCCTCGCCCCAGCCCCTGCTTCCCACGCTCTCTCCCGAGGTAGCCGTGGCATTCACAGAGCACTGAACACCATCCTGTCACTCACCACTCTTAGCGCTTTACCCGTTCATGCGTCTGGTCTCCACAGTGGATGAACCCTACTGCTTCTGGACTACAGATGAGGAAACTGAGGCACCATGGCACCAAAGGTCCCATGTGAACATCCTCACTTTGGGGATCAAAATGGCTGGGATGGGTTTTGTCATGTTCCCTGCTAACCAGTTTTTTCCCACTTCCAGGTTTCTGTTGGAGGTTCTGGTTAGTGGTTCCTCGAAGGTCTGAGGCCCCTGGAGTAGAAATCTTTCTATCACTTGACATTAGCTTTCAAACCATTAAAAGGGGCTGTCAATTACTTTTCAATATGTCCCCTAGATCCAGTCTTGCCACAGTTTCCACTTTCTGTGTGTCCCCAACCACACATGTTACACCTTTGTCCCTAGGGCTGCTTCAGTCCATCTGTCCATGTGTCTCTGCAGGACAGACTCACTTAGGACCCAGATCTTGTGGCTAATTTACTGCAGTGTGCCCAGGGTTGGAAAAATAGGCCCCACGCCTTAAAGAAACCAATTCTACTTTAAATAACTTGACTAAGGAACCAATCAGAGCTGGATAAAAAGACACAAGCATAAAAATACGCAACGTACTTTCATAATAAAAAGTAAAGAAACATAAATATTCTAATGTCTGGCAAAAGAGTCACCAAAAAGATATTTTCTTCTGAAGGAGCTCTAAAATACTAATGATTTCAGAAGCTAATCATAAATGTAAGCTTAAAATATTTTATGAAAACACAAAGGGAGGGCTGGAGAGATGCCCCAGTGGTGACGAGTGGGTGCGGCTCTTCCGGAGGACCACAGTTTGGTCTCTAGCAGCCATACTGGGCGGCTGGCAACAGCCTGTAACTTCGCTCAGGAGACAGCTGATGTCCTCTTCCGGCCTCCACGGGCACTCCCATGCATGTGCACATACGCACAGATTACACAATTCAAAAACGAAATCAGTTTTTGGAGAGAGACAGAAACACAGATGCCAGCGCGTGTCCAAGCAAGAGGGAGGAGCTGCAGAGCCATCAGCAGGGCTGGTCATCGTGCTGTGAGCAGCTGCTATTTTCTTCCTAATAATGGGTATATTTTACATTTATAATCAGGAAGCCTTTTTCTTTCCTGTGCTATCACCAAATCCAGGGCCTTGTGTATTGTAAGCAAGCATTCTACCATTCAGCTATACCTCTAATGTAGAAAATAACTTTTAAGCACTGTGTGGTGGCACATGCCTTTAACCCTAGGCAGAGAGAGACCCCGTCCTAAAAAACAAAACAAAAACCAAAAAACAAAAACAAACAAAACACCCCCCCAACCACAAGCCCCCCAAACCAAACAAGTATACAAGCAAGCCACCCCCCTTTGGAGAGTCTGCAGTGCCGAATTCTAACTGCCCTGGAGGCTGTCTATCCTCCCAGAGTTCACTGTCCCTAAACTCCGTTCCCAAAGCCAGGTGTCCCCACTGCCCTCCGCCTGCCATCAGCCTACAGCCCTGCCTAACAGTACTGATTACCAAGCCCTGCCACCTTCCCAAACCTCCTTCCTCTGCAAGGCCTGGCAATCGATGGCAGCCCACAGCATAAGCCTCGAATCTAGGAAAACCAAGGCACGGTTTGGACACCTGGCCATTTGTGATTTTGTTTCAATACCCCCAAGAGTTGAAGCGGGGGTGCTGAAGAGCTACCACTGTCCCTCTCTGTCCCTGTTGCTGCACTGGGCCCTGTTGTGCACAGAGCACAAGACTAAATTTTAGAGGAGAAAGGCTGGTTGTGAGAGCACATACCTTATTACCACATCGAACTGGTTGAGGGCATTGCCCAGCTCTAGTCCGTGGAGGATGCCCCCGTTCCCAACAACCACACAGCGCTTGCAGTGCTTGGCTTTCAACTGTTCGGGAAGGTCACGCTCAGGCAGCATATCCAAGAGGCTCTGGACTTGCCCGGAGAACTTCCGGAATCCAAACGGCGGGTCATACTTGAGCTCCGCTTCACTGGCCGTGGGGACCTTCTGCACAAAAGGCTCCAGGTTGGTGCTGTACTTGTCCTCAAATAATTTAGCCATGGTTCTCTCCGCGTGCCTGGGCCGACACTCCTTCTGCAAGACTTCCTGAGTATATCTCTGAGCTCTCTGGAAGGAGACCGACATAGGCTTTAAAACCTCTCCAACAGTAGAAATAACACTGTCTAGACAATCGGGGATGCCTGGAGTCTCCTTTGTTGGTTACCATCTGATGATACAGAATGTTTACCTTTTAGGGTTAGCGTTTTGCTCAGGAACTGGAAGGAACCAGAGGGCCACTTCGTAGTGGGACAAGAATAGAAACTATACAGGGCTATTACTCTCATTATGCCACTGAGGCAAACTGTCACCAG
Organism: Apodemus agrarius; assembly: GCA_964023405.1. Lineage (NCBI taxonomy): Eukaryota > Metazoa > Chordata > Mammalia > Rodentia > Muridae > Apodemus > Apodemus agrarius. The sequence goes on along the minus strand of OZ030006.1, from coordinate 100,643,273 downwards.
AAGATGGGTCCCAAGTTAACTGACTGCACTTACCTGCAGTATGCAAAGTGGTCATATCCATAGAAAACACGGAGGAGGATTGTGGGACCAGGGACAGAGGAGCCGGGGAGATAAGGAATGTGCCCGACAGGCACAAAACTGGTGTTTTTGAAAGATTCTGGAGTGTAAGGAGCCATTCTAAGTTACATGGCCACAAACACTCAGCCCTGAGATGGCTGTTGCAGGGTTGTGAGATTGTCAAACAAAAGCCTTTCCCACAAATTGATGGCACAGAAGACTCCAGGAACTGACTGGCCATAAATGATAAGGGGCATTCCTGGATAATCTCCACCAAGCCCTGAGCCACCTGGCGCCATCCTGTCTCCATCTCCTAGATGAGTCTCACCGGTTGCCTCTGCTCTCACCGCCTGAATGCCTTAATTAACTACTGGAGTGCAAGCATCTCACAGTGCTGCTATCTCACCTTCTTTGACCTGCCATACCAGAAACTGGCTGAAGCAATAAACTGATTATTTAGATAACAGACTTCCTTACAGGGACCAGTTAATCGATAAACTGGCCTTCAACCTAAGTGCCCTTATCCCTCATCCCAAGACATCCCATTTGACTGTTTCAAGATTTACTGCCTTTGTCTCACTTCCCCTCCTTACTGCTTATAAGCCAATGCTTTCCAAATATTAAACGGACTCTGACTAAAGCCTGTTGAACGCAGAGTCTCGTTCTTTCTCTCCCCCCCCATGACCCTTAGGTAGCACCTCTCCGGGGACCCTGGAATAACTGGACCTGCAGGTCGGGGACACTGGAGGGCCGGAAAGATGGCTCAGCAGGTAAAGGTGCCTGCTGCTGACCTGACAGCTTACTCTCTGGGACCCACAGGACGGAAGGAGAGAGCTGCCTCCCAGAAGTGGTCCTCCGACCTCCATACTGTGTTATGGCGCACATACACATGCACGCAAGCACTCACAGAGCTTAGTGGTATGTTTGCTTGGCAAGTCGCAATCGGCCCTCAGGGCGAGCAACGGTGGTAAATTTTGTCACATGGGTTTTTGTTTGTTTGGCTTTTACTGTGATGATAATAAAGAGCTTCACGTTTTCTAACCAACAGGGTAATAAACAGTTTTGTTTCTTAACAGGGTTAATCGGCTCAGCCGTCTGGAAGACGAATGACCTTCCGTGTTATCAGGGAACACGTGTCCTGACCGCGCAGAACTTGCTGGTCCCGGGGCACTTGCCCGAGCTGGTCCTCCTATCAGCAGGGCCAGCTGCTGAGGCCCAGTCAGGAGACTTCCCCTGCGCTGCTCCTGCTCTGCGTTCCCCATTCTGGTGTCTGACAGCCTCACATAGCTGCGCCCCCACGCAGCGTCCTCTTGTTGCAGAGGAGTCTCTGCGGATGTGTGCACAGGGGGATACCTATTTTTAGGAATATATCTTGTCTTCAAACCTGTCCGTGTATCATGAAGAAGATTCTTACTGTTGTAGTTTTGAACATTACCTCAGCCGATTTTCTTCAGTCTTATTATTTTACTCTAATTTTTTTATTACACTTTATTCTGTGTGTGTGTGTCTATGTGCATGCATTCTTGTTCATGTGGGGGGGTATCTGGGGTCACTTATGGGAGCCAGTCCTCTGTGTCCTCCGCGTGGGGCTAGGGATGAACCAGTTGTCCACCTCGGCACTTGGAGCGGCCGCATCAGCCGCTGTCTGATTTTTATAAAATGTTTTTGATGGTAGCATCGCCCTCATCTCCGTAGAAAACCTTTAAAGATATTTTTAAAGTATAGCCTTGAAGAGTTTTTAGATGGAGCCAGTGAGTAGCAGTCCTCCATGGCCTCCAGTTCTTTTCTCCACATTCCTGCCTTGAGTTTCCGCCCTCACTGCCCTGACATGACCTGACAGGACCTGAGAGCTGTAGTCTGAAATAAACCCTTTCCTCCCATTCCCCCCACCCACCCCAAAATAAGAAAAGTTATTTAGTGCCTGTGAAGGGCAGTGTGTGTGCGTTGGGGGAGTAACTTCCTTCTGGTAAAGGGGAACTGACTAATGGTATCACAGCATTGCACTCCCTGTGGCACCCAAGACAAGGTCACTAGTGAGTTCCTCTTGTGGTCTCAAGGTGGCACACCCAGGAGAATGAATGAATCAGGGCTGCTCACGTGCCAAGGCCGGGAACAGCAGCTTCTACGCCTACGGGACAGGGACGAAGACTCTCCCCAGATCAGCGGATCGCACACGGACTGGCATCTTGCTGAGGGGTCAGTCAGAAAGCCAAGCAAGGAACCCATCATGACCTGAGCCCTCACGCACACTAAGCAGGCAAGGCTCTGCCCTGCATGGGGTCTTATCCCAAACTGGGGGTGGTGGTGGGGGGCTGGCAGGGGCAAAAGAAGGGTCCTGCTACTGACTTCACTCATCTCCACAGTCTCCAGGTCTCTTGGTCATAGACAGCCATTTTTGGAGCCCCTGAGACCCCATTCACAAATCACCTGGGATTGGAGGAATGTCTGCCTGAGGGAAGGGGGTGGGAGGCACTGCTCGGCAGCCCCCGCGTGGCCAGATCTTTTCTTTAGAAGTTTCCTTTGGAGAGGAGTGAAATTTCACCCCATCCCCTGTCCTGGAGAGGCATTTGGTTTCAGGCTTCAAGTTTAATCTGCTACCTTGTGAGCAGAGCCCAGGGCCCAGCCCCCACCCTCTGCAGTAACCCTGTCTGCAGCTGGGGCTGGAGAGCTGAGGGCCCTGGAGCGGGGAGGCCCCTGCCGGCCCCTCCCCACCGTGTCCACTCTCTGAAGATGTGCTGAGCTCTGAAGGGGCCTGCCGCCACAGGGCCAACGCTTTCTAACTACGGGGCTCTTGGGTACCTCTCCTCCTTTCCCTACATGGGGTTCACAGCTCAAAAAAAAAAAAAAAAGTCAAAGGTGGGGACAGTTCACTTTAAGGAACTGGGGTGCCTGGAGGAAGCAGGGGTTCCGCAACATGGCAGCCAAGAGGAGGAGGGCTGACTGGGAGGCGCCATCCTGGCGGCTCTGGGATCCCTGAGAGCTGATGTTCCTCTTAGAAGAAACAAGATACTGGGTCAAGTCCAGGGGTGGAAATAAAGGCTTTAGCTCTTCAGAGTCATCCAGGCGGAGCTGCAGGCCACCAACAATGAAGAATAAAGACATCTTGAAGGTCTAGCTGTCACGGATGTGACAGTTTACCATGGGCCACCACAAACATGAAAATTCACTGAAGGGAATTAAGGGCACAGTGATTTCCTCAGCCAACCCGCCATTTCCACTCCCTGGCTCTGGGGTCATGCTTCTTAGAAACAAATGCGTGGCGGGCTTTTGAGACAACATATAGCTCTAGCCCCAGTGCCTGCTGGCTTTATAGTTTCAGGAGAGGAGAGAATTCATGTCAAAGAACTGTGAGTTAACTAAATACAGGAAAGAGCCTAACAGCCTCAGTCCCTGGTATCTGGGGAGCAGTTACTATAGAAACACTAGTTTTCCACATCTGTCACTGCGCACTGGGTTCTTCCGCCCTTCGCCTAGTGGCTGCCACAAATGACAGCAAAGTTCTCAGCCTTACGGTGATTAAAAGCAGCCAGAATTTAAGGATGATACTTGAGGGGCGGAAGCCTCTGTGACCCCTCACTGCCGTCGTGGATGTGGGCTCTGCGTGGACTCGGTTGAGAAACGGCTCTGTGGGAACTGACGGGTGTGACAGAATGCCCCAAACTGAATTCCGCTGAGAATGGTGTGACTCAGAGAGTGCTCTGAAGGATTGAGAAAGGCAGGCAGCTTCCGATATGCTTAACTAGTACTATCATCTCGGTTAAAGCGGTGGGTGCTGGTGATGGAGTTGGGGCTTTTTATTAACCTCTGACACGGTTTGGGGTGGTCTGTAGAAAGTGGGGTGGCAGCAAGCCCAGCAGAGGTGCGTGCAAGTGCTGCTGCCTCGGCTCAAGGACCGGCTCCGCAGGGTGAGCCTGCTCGGTGTGCGCGTGGCAGATGGAGGAGGAGCTGAGGGGTTGGGCCCCAGTTAACTGTGCTGCACGGATGCTGTCCCCAGGGTGATCTGTGGCTTTCGCTGTCTGAAAGCAGAGTGGGCCAAGTTCAAACTGCTGCCGCCACCACTCAGACCGAGCCTAAGTTGACACGCCAGTCTCTCCTCAAATATCATTTAAGCACAATTTTGCATCTCAGACACACTTTCAATGTGTCTAAGCCTCCCTTCAGAGACTACCATCGGTCTTGTTAATGACTGGCATGTTAATGGACATTTTTAAATAAAAAAAAAAAATCATAAACTCCACAGCTTGGCAGCTGCTCCCCTCCCCTGCGGAGTGAATGGGGCGGGAGCCAGTGCAGCTCGGAACAGAGTGTCTGAGAGGCCGGGACGGCTGCCATTCCTGCTTCCAGATGCTGGATACGACCACTGGGGACAACGGGGCTCACTCTTCTGAGGCTACACATGTACAATCATTCAAATCCACCCGCATGTAAAGCCAGATGTGTAGCGCACATCTGCAATCCCAGCCTATGGTGGACAAGAGATGACAAACCAGTGTGCTGTCTGCTGTGGCTTTAAGGGCCTCCCATCTGTCTCCCCTTCTGTTTCTTTTCCTCCGTGATACTCTGCACACAGCAGAGGGGGACGTCTTGCCAAGACCTTTCCAAAAAGTGGGGTAATGTATAAGGGTGAAAACGGTTTCTGGTGCTGCTGTTTGGTTTGTTTGTTTTTTCAGAAGGGTGGGCGCAGTGAGCAGGTGAACATGTTCCACCAACCCTCTAGAACCCACATGGTGAAAAGAACCAACTCCTGTAAGTTGTCCTATGTCCTTTACACGTATGTTGTGGCATACATACGTAGACACACATAAAGGGAATGTTTGAAAAAGGACATTGAGAGCTACAGAGTGTTTAAGGAGAGCCTGAGCCACACAAGAGCCCGTCTTTAAAACTGTCTCAGGTAACAGAACATAGGACACCTTGCCCCCAGTTCTATGCCATGGCTCTCACAGGCTGTCAGGGGCCTGCACATAACAGACCCCAGATTCCCTCCCACAGTGGAGAGCTACAGCAAACCTTCTCCAGTGTTCGTCCCTGAGGTTTGCTGTTTCTTAGTTTTAGAAACAGGGTCTTGCCGCACAGTGCGCAGTAGCCTCAATCACTGCTCATCCTCTTGGTGCTGGGAACAACACTGTGGTTCATTATGTCCAGTTCCAGTGTTAGTTTTCAGCTGGAAAGAGGACCATATTATGCTAAGAGCAAAAAGCCAGCAAGAGAAGACAGCGGACCAGACCGTATTTACAGGACACAGGCAACAGCCTTGAGGCAGAAAGGGATTTGTGGTTGCCTGGGGCAGGGAGTGACTTAACCATTCGGGATGATGAAAGGGCTCTCTGTACACACACCTCCATGCAACCCAGCTCCGTGAATACACGGAAGACTGTGTGCCCTGTGCTTTAAACAGTGAATTTTATGGTGTGTGTGTGTGTGTGTGTGTGTGTGTGTGTGTGTGTGTGAGAATTATGTCAATACAGTGTCAGAAAGAAAGAGGCTGAGAGGGAAGGAGAGCAGCTCCACCCAGTGCACCCAGCAGGGCAGTGCTAGACGGTGCCGGTAAGGGAAGCCGACCATGGGTCACGAAGCCCCCAGGTGGCGGCACGGGCCTCCATGTGCTCCTGGAGGGAATGAGAAGAGTCAAAGGGGGAGGTGACTCAGCAGGTTCTGTTTTTTAGAAATTCTACTGTGCAATCACAAGGCATGCCTGAGGCAAAGACAAAACAGGCCGGAGGAGGGAACACCTAAGAGCCAGTTTGGTCTGCTGGCCTTTACTTAGACTCTCCGGAATTGTATGAACTCAATTCCACTCACAAATAATTTATAGTTCAGACAGACTGGTAATATACTCACATGAACTAATATGAAAGAGCGTGTGGCAAACGGCAGGAGACCTCAAGACCTTCCTCCTGCAGTCTGGCTGCTGTCCAATAAATACATCTTTCTGTCACTAAGGTCACGTAGGCACGTCCCATCATTTTTCCCCAAAGCAGACCTTTCAGGCTATGTAAGTGTTCCTGCCCTTTCTAAGGTGCCTCAGAAAGGCAGTCCCTAGTCTCTTTTTGGTCTTTACCAGATCACCAGGGCCCTGGAGAACTTTAAAGAGCAATAGTTACAGCAATCACGGGGCTGGAGCAATGGCTCAGAAGTTAATAGCACTAGCTGTTCTTCCAGAGGACCTGGGTTTGGTTCCCAGCATCTACCTGGAGGCTCACAACCATCTATAATTCCAATTCTAGGGGATCCAATACCCTTTTCTGGCCTCTGTGGGCACTGCACACGTATGATATACAGACATGCAGGCAGGCAAAACATCTATACACGAGTTGGGTGTGGTGGCACATGCCTTCAATCCCAGTATTCAGGAGGCAGAGGCAGGCAGATCTCTGAGTTCTTGAGGCCAACTGGTCTACCAAGCAAGTTCCAGGACAGTCAGGGCTACACAGAGAAATCTTGTCCTAAAAGCCCCAAATCCAAAACAAAACAGTGAAGACAAAGACCTATATATGTAAAATTTAAAAAAAAAAAATCTCAAAAACAGAGCAATAGCTATGGGGGAAGGAAGGGTGGCCGAGTGCTGAAGGACTTCTGCGCAAGCCTGGGGACCCACGGGAAAAACCAGGCATGGTGGCGTGCACACACACACACACACACACACACACACACACACACACACACATGCAGTTGTCTGACCTCTAAAAGGACAGGTAGACCAACCTAGTCTATTAATGTAGTTTGGGAGGAATAAGGAATGCAGGCGGGCAGGTCTCTACTCCTGCCGTGGACTGCATGTCCGGCATTATGAAAACACAGCCGCCCTATGCCGAGCACCAGGTTCATGTGAGAGACTCATTCTCTCTCCACTATCCAGATTCCAGAGTCATCAGCTGGCAGGCAGGCCGGCCTGGCACATGTAATTAGAAGGATGGGAAAATAAGATGCATGAGAAAGTGGGAAGCTCAGAAAAGAATGAGACAGAAGAATCCACAGTGATTCACAAAGCTATACTAAACGCCATTGTTTTAGGCCTTTCCCGGGAGAGAGCAAACACACAGGATGTCAGCAACCCTGACCCGAGTGCGGTGGGAGGCCATGGAGCTCGACAGGCTTCAGGGGCGTCTGCAGGCCAGGTGTGCCTGCAAGGCTGGCAGAGGAGGGGGCGCCAAGCACAGGACACCGGGCACGCGTGGCCCCCAAGCGGATGTGGACACTGAAAACTCGGGAAGGCTGCGAGCGTAAGGACAGAGGCACCGCAGGAGAGCGAAGACCCGAGACTAAACAGGGCCAAGCTGCGGCTTGCTGATCTACCCGAGCCAGGCGAAAAGTGGACATGAGAAAGGAGCCATACACAGATATACACCACTGGGAAGACTTGGGCCCAGTGGAGCCAGCACCACTGGGCTTGGCTGACTTTGGTTTGGCTTGGTGAGACAAGGCCTTGACACAGCAATCTGCCTGCCTCTGCCTCCTAAGGGCAGGGATTGCAGCGTGCTCTGGACCCTGGCCCGACTGCTTCCTAGCCAACCTCCAGTCATCCCGGCTGTGGGTCAGGGAAGACCACATGCTATGTCCCCAGGGCAATCTGGAGGGCTCGTTGAGTTGACAGCACGGGACACTGGCAGCACGATTCCTGGCATACACCAAGCACTGAACGAGGCTGGCTCTGCTAGTTAGGCCTGAGCTAGCTGTGGGCAGGCAGGTCAAACCGGCAGGCCACCGTCTGGAGACAGACATGACGCTGGCTTGAGGAAGGACAGTGACACAGAGTCACACTCCAGGCAACAAATGTGCTCCTACTGGAGCTCACTCTGCTCATTTTAAATCACGTCTTCATTTACTTTGGGCTGACAGTACTAATTTAACTACTCAATTTACCAGTGAAATCTGTACTTCCTGTATCTAATTTACAAACATCAATAAAAACTGAGAGGAAAACTCACAGATGAGAACTAGGGAAACCCGGAATGTAAACCTGTTTCCACCTAGAGGAAGGCCGGGAGTGGAGGCAGCTAATGGCCTGGGTGACCCTTGAGCTATCTGTATGGCCAGGGCCTCCCTCAAGCTCTCTCAACCAGGACCGGAGTGGCTAAGAGCCCAGATGACCTTTTCAAGACTATCACAGAACCTCCCGTGGTCCTTAAGATGACACATCCAGCCTATCTTTAGAACCCATCTCCCTGGAAGAAGTGACATATTCTGGGAGAAGGGTTTCAATGTAATTAGACCTCCTTGTGCACACGGGATCCTGCTACTCCGGGAAACTTTCTTTCAAATTATCCTGTACTTGCATATGCCTAAAATAAACTGCCTAGCGTCCGGCTCTGACGTCTTGAACCGGCGCTGGCTATGGAGTCCTGCTGGACTGGGTCCCTTCCTGCCTCCCTTGGTTCTTGACGCTGCTGGCTGTGCTGTTAATAGAGATCCCGAGAACCGAGGCCCAGGAACGACACATCACATCACAGAACTTTTTCATCATCTGTTTTAGAAGAATGATGTGCAGCGTCATGATAAACTCCATGGTAGGTGCCTCAACCTGTCCCCGGAGAGCCCACTAGTAAGTGGGAAATAATTCTGTAGAATGGAAGGGCCAGATGAGGGGCCTGAAAGGGGTCTCTTTTTCTGTAGTGCCAGGATTGGTTTTTCCTTTGTCCTAGCTAGCTTTGACTATTAGCTGGACACAGCCTATAGCCACCTGAGAAGGGAATCTCAACTAATGGACTGCCCAGATTAGCCTCGGAGCATATCTATGGGACTGTATTGACTGTTACTTGATATTAGAGGGCCCAGCCCACTATGGGCAGTACTATTCCTTAGGCAGGGGTCCCGGTCCTTGCTATATAAAAGTTGATTAGTCATGAGCCTGTGCCGGCCAGAAGGCAGTGCTCCTGCATGGTTCCTGATATACTCCTCGCTGTGAGGAAGTTTTCGGTTAGACGGTAATTCTGCATGGAAGAGCAAGCAGGTCTACCTGAGAGTTCCTGCCTTAACTTCCCTCAATGATGGGCTGCACCCTATACATTAAAATAAAGCCCCCACCCTACCCGAGTTGCTTTTGGTCAGAGAATTTCATCACAAAAGCGGATATGAAACTAGAAGATTTCTTCAGGTCTTCGTGAACATTCTATGTCATACAGCAGCGGTGGGGTTGCAGCTAAAGTGTGTGCTTGCGAAAGTCTGAATTGAAACCACACGCATGAGCTCACCTTTATCCGGTCAGGGTCCACATAATGCACTCTTCTCAGGTCACACTCTTCAGAGGTGTAATTCAACTTGAGGATGTACAGGAGCCAGACTCCAAACACAACCAACACACACCTGGGCGGGGGAGTCAGATACAGTGATGCATTATGTGATACACAGAGAAAAATATACACCAGGTACAATCTTATTCAGATGAAATAAAGGCGGGATCTAAGGCAGCAGTTCTCAACCTGTGGGGGTCACATAATCAGATATCCTGCATATCAGAGATTTACATTACGATTCCTAACAGTAGCAATAGTTATGAAATAGCAACAAAGGGTCACATCATTAGGAAGGTTAAAAACCACTGACCTAAGGTCACCATACAGTGAAAGAAAGGTGTCATTTCCTGATTCCATGATTCTCTATGCTATAAGCAAAGACAGACCCACCCCTCCCACTGCCACTTTTTGCAAGGCCAGACAATCCAAATAATAAGATCCAAATCACAGTGTTGATAATGGAACTAAACAGAGTTAACTAGTAGATCTGGACTGCAGAATCTTTGCTTCTAATTTTTTTCCCGAGTTTTCAAATACTGTCAGGCCTTTAACAAAGAAATTATCTAGCAGGGAGAGGTAGAAAAGCCATAGATGTAATTCTCATGTACCAAGTTCTCAAAGGTTTT